>CAUYQG010296016.1:0-60502 GCA_963574415.1 Tarsius wallacei
GGAGGTAAGATTCATATAACATAAAACTAACCAATTTAAAGAACACAGTTTCATCTCAATTAGCACATTCACAATGTTTTGCAACCACTATCTCTATTTAGTTTCAAAATGTTTTCATCCCCATAAAGAAGCCCTGTACCTGTCATCAGTTGCTCCCTTTGCCCTCCTCCTCCAACTCTCAACAACCACCATCTGCTTTCTGTCTCTGTATATTTATCTATTCTGGAGACTTTCTATAAATAGAACCAGACCCCATGTGACCTTTTGCATCTTCTCTTTCACTCAGCCTTATATTTTCACAGTTTGTTCACAGTGTAGTGTGTGTCAAGACTTAATTTCTTGTCTTAGATAAGAAATAAATATGAGTATAGAAGCTGTGAATTCCAAAAATCCAAGAAGTGATTCTCAAAAGTCAGACCACACCTCAGTAACACAGTGGCTTAAATCTTACCTCTGTCAGAACAACACATTTCCCCACCTGTCTACACAGCCTGGGGCACCTATGAATTAGAAACAGAGCTCAGGAGTGGTTCTCTCACTGTGATCACCCCAGGGACCCCAGGTCCATCTTTTTTCAGGAACCCCATTTCTGCTCTATCCATCTCCAGTAAAAACATTCATGAGTTTTCAGATTCTAGGCAAATATGTCTCGGAGTTAAGATAGTTTAAAAATGAAAAAAAGTAGGGAGATCTGTTCTTATACCTGGGAGTTCTTCTCGGATTCAACTCCTACCACAGAAGCCAATGTCCTGGTTCATTCATGGTGCAGTATGTGTCAGAAATTTCATTTCTTGTCTTAGGTATGAAATGAATAAATATATAAGTTGCAAAATCAAAAATATCGAAGAGGATATTTCCAGAAGTCAAAGACTGCACCTCAGTAATACATCAAATCCTACCTCTAACAAAATAACACAGTCCTTAGCCTGTCTGCACAGTCTGGGCACCTATGAACTGGGCCAAGGATCAGGAGTGGCTCACCCTCTGAGGGCACCCAGGGACCCCAAGCCCTCCTTCCTTCAGAAACCCTTTTTTCTGTCCTGTTCATCATCAAGCACACTTTCCCCAGTGAATATAAACATTTTTTTAAAAAATCATGAGATTTCAGATTCCAGCCAAATATGTCTCTGAGTTAAGATGTTTGAAAAATGAAAGAAGTAGGGAGGTCTTTTCTCATAACTGGGAAGTCTTGAACTGGACTCCTGCCATGGAGACCAAAGTCCTGAGAGATCAAAGTTCTGCCCTCACATCAGGAATTGCCCCAAGAATGACTACTTTAAGTAAGGTCCTAACAAGAGGTCATCAAGTTACCTGTATCCCTTGAGTCTTACCTGTGTTGAGTACTCTTGCACATAAAAGCCCAGGCCTTCATTTGTATTGTATCTCAACATACCATGATATCCCCTCCATCATGTCTGACTCTTTTAATTACTCTGTTCTTAACAAGAGTAATTCCAAAAAAGAAGAGTCTTTAAGAAAAGTAGCAGCCTGTCCCCCTGTGTACATCTCTCAGACTGAGGTCCTGTCCTGGCCAGCCAATCTTAGGTAGGCAGGAGAGGGAACACAGGCTGGCATTTTGCAAATGGGCTCAGGCATGCCAGGAGCTCAAACGTACTCCTTTCATTTTGCCGTGAATAGAATTGCATGTTTTGTATAAGATGTGAACTTATCTCAGAACTCCCACTGGATTTACCAATTCTGGGGAGATTTGGCTGTGCTCTGTTAAGGCAGACGTCACTAGCTCTGGTGTTTCCCACCACTGACTTGCTTTGTATGAAGCAAGAATAGACATCTCTCCTTTTTCCACTAGTTTCAATCA
Source organism: Tarsius wallacei (assembly GCA_963574415.1). Lineage (NCBI taxonomy): Eukaryota > Metazoa > Chordata > Mammalia > Primates > Tarsiidae > Tarsius > Tarsius wallacei. The sequence continues at coordinate 1,820 of CAUYQG010296016.1, forward strand.
ATCAGTCAATCCATTAATTAAGTTCTATTACATCTCCCTGAATCAACTGAACAGTAAATTCAGGAATCAAAACAATGCCTATCAATATAGCACCTGTATTACTCCCCTAACAACCTCAGAAGCACTTTGGTGTCACCCAAAGCATGTGCTTATATGCTTTTCTCCCCAGAAATTGAATTTACTTCCCAAATCTTTCCAACATATCCTTGGAAAGATTTGTATTCTGTAGATTATCATTTCGTATAGAGAGCCTGGGAGAATGTACCCTGCAGAGAGATTCTAAGGAGAAGGGGAGAGAAGGGCTCTGAATGCTATGCTCAGTCTCTCCCAGATGCCCTGCTCAGCAGTCACTTGTGACTGATGCTGGTCATAGAAGCCCTTTCAAATGGCAACATGGTGTAAAAAATATGCCCTTTTCTCACTTGCTAAGGACCATAGATGGGACCCTGTTTCTTTTCACTTCCTTAAGTTTACAATTCCACAATCACTAGGATCTGATTTTTTACATTTTCATCACTCCTCATGCAATAAGTTGGGAAGTCATTCTTCCTACTCTATATTTTGCAAAAGTTGGTATAGAATGATTTTTTCCCCTTTAAATGTTTGGTAGAATTTACCAGAAAAGACATCTTGGCCTGGGCTTTTCTTTGTTGGAAGATTTGTAATGATCACTTTAATGTCTTTACTTCTTGTAGGTATATTCAGATTTTCTATTTTCTCTTGAGTCAGTTTTGGTAATTAGTGTGTTTCTAAAAATTTGTCCATTTTACGGAAGGTATCTAATGTTCATAAGATTTGCTTATAATCCTTTATATTTCTATAAAATGTATAGTGATGTTCCTGCTTTCATTTCTGATTTTAGAAATATAATTATTTTTCTTCTTTTAACCAGCCTAGCTAAATTGTTTCAATCATGTTGTTATTTTCTACAATTCAGTTTTTTGGCTTCATTACTTTTGTGTTGTCTTATTGTGCTTGATTTTCTATTTCATCTATTCCTGCTCTAATCTTTTTTATTTCCTTTGTTCTGCTTGATTTGGGGTTAGTTTTTGCTTCTATTCCTTGCTTCTTAACATAGAAAGTTGAGTTATAGATTCAATATCTTTTTGTTTCCAGCATAAGCATTTGTTGTTACCAATTTCCCTCTAAGCACTGTTTTATTCCCATTTCATAAATGTTGATATGTTGTGTTTTCATTTTCATTTAGTTCAAATTTTTTTCTAATTTCCTCTGTGGTTTCTTCTTTCATCTCTATATTTGTAAATGCCTCAAGTTTCCAACCGTTGGTGATTCCTAATTCAATTCCACTGTGACTGGACAACATACTTTGTATTAGTCCAGTTCTGTTAAATTTATTGATAATTGATTGCAGCCTTTCATGTTGCCTGTCCTGGAATATGTTACATGAGTGTTTCAGATGCATGTATAATTAATTTGTTGTTGTCAACTAGGTCAAGTTTGGTGGTTATACTTTCAGTCTCTTTGCTGATTTTCTCTCTCTCTTTTTTTTTTTTGCATCTGCACTTGCATGGTGGGACACTACTTCTATCTCCAGAGCATGTGCACAAGGACGTGTACTTCCCAAGGCTCTTGGAATCTTCCTTGGGCCAGGGTGGGGTTTGACAAATAATTTGTGGAGCACTAGAATGACCTTGCCATCTAGATTGGACCCAGGCCTAGCCAAAGGTCTCTAGGTCTTAGTGACCAGGATAAGACCTTGTGGAAGGGTGGGGCTTTGGGGTTTGGGGCTTTTGTTTCTTTGTGTTTATTGTGCAAAAGTTCAAATTTTGTTTTTTGGATTATTTTATTTTATTATCTTAAAGATATGTTCAGGATTAGTTATACAAATGGTCATTGTATAGGTAAAGTTTGGAACTCCCTTTGGTCCCCACTTTGCCTAGTTTGAGGTCAGCTACCTTATTGATGTTATGTGTCCCCTCTCCCTCCCCTGGCAGTTTCTAGCTAGTACCAATCCTTTTCTTATAGCATTATGATTAATGTTCAGGGTCTGCTTATGAGTGAGAACATGTGGTACTCGGTTCTTTGTTTCTGTGATAGATCACTGAGTATTATGTTCTCTAAATCTATCCAAGTTGCTGTGAAGTACATAATTTTGTCCTTCTTTGTGGCTGTACAATGTTCCACTGTGTATATGTACCACATTTTTAAAATCCAGTCTATTTTTGATGGGCAGCATGGTTGGTTCCATATTTTTGCTATTGTGAATAATGCTGCAATAAACGTGTGTGCAGGTATCTTTTTTGCAGAATGATTTGAGTTCCTCCAAGTATATTCCTAGAAGGGGGATTGCTGGGTTGTATGGAAAGCTGATTATTAGATGTTTTATGACTTGCCGCACTGTTTTCTACAGAGGTTGTACTAATTTACACTCTCACCAACAGTGTAGAAGCATTCCCTTTTCTCCACATCCTCTCCAGCATCTGTTGTGTTTTGAGTTACTGATGATGGCCATCCTGACTGGAGTTAGGTGGTATCTCAGTGTGGTTTTGATTTGCATTTATCTTATGATTAGTGAGGTTGAACATTTTTCCATGTATCTGTTGGCTGCTCATATGTCTTCTTTTGAGAAGTGTCTATTCATATATTTTTCCTACTTTTTAATAGTTCTGTTTGTTTGTTTGTTTTTTCCTTTTGGCATGTTTGAGTTCCTTATAGATGCTGGATGTTAGACCTTTGCCAGAAACACAGTTGGCAAATATTTTTTTCTCGTTCTGAGGACTGTCTCCCCACTCTCTTGATGGTTTCTTTTGCTTGCAGAAGCTTTTCAGTTTGATAAGGTCCCATTTATCTATCTTATCTCTTATGTCATGGACACCTGGGGTTTTGATCAGGAATTAGTTGTCTATTCCAATTTCCGTGAGGGTGTCTCCTGCGTTTTCTAAAAGTCTTATAGTTTGAGATTTTACGTTTAGGCCTTTGACCCATTTAGAGCTGACTTTTGTGAATGGTGATAGGTAGGGAAATATTTGTCATTGCTCTAAAAGATAATAGACTGTATGGGGTCAAGAAACACGTTCTTTAAGGACTAGATAGTAAATACTTTAAGTGTTGTGGGCTGCATACAAGTTCTTTTGTATCTTCTTTATCGTCTTCTTTTTCTTCTGCTGCCTCTTCCTCTTTCTCTTCTTCCTCTTTTTCCTTTTCCTCCTTTTTCATGACCCTTTAAGAATGTAAAAAAATTCTTAGCTCAAGGGTCATATATATACTGTGAGTGGGATATAAACTGTGTTAGCCATGGTTTGCTAACCCCTGTTCTAAAGCAAAATTATCAACAATGTATTATGGTTTCATGGCATATGTAAAAGTAAAATGTATGACAACAATAGCACAAAAAGTGGGAGAGAGAAACTGACACTGTATAGTTACAAGAACCTTATACTGTACATGAAATGGATGGTATTATTTGAAGGTATATTGAGTAGTTGAAAGATATTTCGTATATCCTGAGCAATCATTAAAATATTTTTAAAGGTTTATATAATAATTCAATGGTGGAAATAAAATGGAATTATAAAAATACTTATTTAATCAAAAATGGAAAAATAGTGAAAAACATAAAGAAAATATAACCCAATTAGTAAAGAAAACTAGCAAGATGCTAGATTTTTAATCTAACCATATCAATAATTACAGGCATTCTTCACTTTTCATGGTAGTGTGGATCATACACATGACTGTGTAAGCAGAAATCATGCAAACTAATTTTAACAGCCAATAGGAAAAATTAGAATTATACCATGACCTTTAAGATTTTTGTCACAACACTAAAAACTCTCAGGCCAGGTGCAATGGCTCACGCCTGTGATCCCAACACTTTGGTAGGCAGAGACGAGAGGATTTCCTGAGTCCAGGAGTTTGAGACCAGCCTGGGCAACTTGGTGAGGCCTCATCTCTACAATAAGTCAAAAAATTAGCTGGGCATTGTTACACATACCTGTGGTTCCAGCTACTTGGAAGGTTGAGGAAAAAGAATCACCTGAGCCCAGCAGGTCAAGTCTGCGGTGGCCATGAGTACTACTGTACTCCAGCATGGGCGGCAGAGTAAGATTCTGACTCAAAAAAATAAAATAAAAATAAAAACTCTCTTCCTTTTTTTATAAATGTGTAGGACAATGAAAAATAGTAAAATAAATATTTAAGACATTATCATTTAAAAAATTAGAAACATTTAATATTAATTTATTCTCTTTGTTAAAAAGGAATAAAAATTGCTTGCCTTTCTCTTCTTATCATATAATTGATGATATGGAGTGATAATCTTTACTATGGTTTGGTGAATTGCCGTACTTCATTCTAAGTTTGGATCAGCTTCCAACTTTTTATCCTCAGCAATTTTAACATTATGAAAAATATCTGAGTTCCTTTAATGTGAAATTTTTTTCTGGCATCACATTCTCTTGAAGATGTTTATCTTTTTATTACCACCACTTTCCTCTTTTATGTTAATAAGATAACCTTGACTAAGTTCATCTGGCTATGTTACTAGAGTCTTTCAAATGGTGGCAGTGTCCATAGTCCCATGGTCAGCTATTTCTTTTATAATTCGACTTAAAATCCATTTCGAATTCATTTTAAGCATGATCAGTTTTTGTTTTTTTGCTATACTTTCAACTCTGTTAACCAATTCTATCTTTCACTTGTCTAGTTTAGTAAAAAAAAAAAATCATGTAGATTTATCACTAGAAGACAAGGAGGCAATACTATGAGTTTCTTTACAATCTGTGTGCAAACCTAAAACAGATGCTCAGTGACCAGTCACTGACAGACTTTGAAAGGGGTGACATAATTGGTCACTGATCTTGATATGCATCTGTCATTTATGTAGTGATTTGTGAAATAAAGATCTGGCACAAAGCTTATACTTTATGTAATCACAATTAGAATATCACTGTAACTAAAATTTGAACCATATTATTGGTAAACTGGTGCTATTTTACTAAATTATAATAACTAAAATGTATGCATATTGGAACAGTATAAAGTGAGGGCTATGTATCTGTACATTAAATGTGAATGTTCTAAGTACACCAATTAAAAGATAGAGATTGTCAGATCAGATGAATAAGCAAGACCCAACTGTATATGGTCTATAAGAATCTCAATTTAAATGTAGAGACAAAGACAGGTTAAAGTAGAAGTGTAGGGTGAGAAGGGCAAACTTTTCTTATAGAAGAATTCCAAATAATTTAAGTAAATACTTCTCCCTCCAGGAAATGGAGCTTAATTATCGACCCTTCCCTGTTCCTTGAATTTCAGCTGGATTTAGTGACTCACATCCAAATAACAGAATATGGAAAGTGGAAAAATAGAAAATTTGCCATGGAGAAACCTGGCAAACTCTGCTTTAACCAAATGACCAGTTAATATCACCAGTGATAAGTCATGCTCTGTGCTCCCTGATATGATGTGATGAGGAAGAAATTTCACCTTTGTGGTATACTGTACCAATAACCCATAACCACAGTCTAACCATGAGAAAAACATAAGACAAACCCACATTGTTCAGACCTTCTACGAAACACCTGAGCAGTACTCCTAAAAACTGTCAAGGTTCTGAAAACAGGGAGAGACTGAGAAACTGCCACAGACCATAGGAGACTGAGGAAACATGATGACTAAGTACAGTCAGCCAGCCTAGATCACACCCTAGAACAGTAAAGGACATCAGTGTAAAAGCTAGTAAAGTCTGAATGAAGCCTTGAAGTGAGTTAACAGTATTGTCAATGATGGTTTCTTACTTTTGGCAAGTGAACCATTGGTAATTAATAATAGTCACAGTAGGGGAAACTGAATGAAGCCTTACAGAAATGTTCTAAATTATCTTTGAAACTTTTATGTAAATCTACAGTTATTCCAAAGTAAAAAGTTTATATATTTTTTAAAGTCAAAATAAACAAAAGGCATGCAAATTGAAAAGGAAGAAATAAAACTGTCTCTCTCTGCAAACAGCATGATCACTGCATAGATAATCTGAGTCTATCATACCCACACAACAGCTATTAGAACTGATAAGGAGTTCAGTAAGGCGTGAGAATATAAGATTAATATGAAAAAATTAATTGAATTTCAGTTCACTGGAAATGAACAATTGGAAATTGAATATTTTTTAAAAACCATTAAAATAACACAAAAATTAAATACTTAGATTTAAGACTAAGACATATGTGCAAGATATGTATGCTGAAAACTACAAAACACTAATGGAAAAAAATCAAAGATGACCTAAATAAATGGAAAGATTAGCCGTGTTCATGAATTAGAAAACTCCCATCCTTATGATGTTAATTTTCCTCAAATTGATCTATAAATTCAATGCAGTCCCAATCAGGATCTCAGTCAGGTTTTGTGAAGAAATTTTAAAATGCTGATTCTAAAGCTTATATGGAAAGGCAAAGGAGCTGCAGTCACCAATGCAATTTTGAAAAAGAAAAACAACATTGGAGAGCTCCTTTGATCTGAGTTACTATAACACCACAGTAATCAAGATGGTGGTATCAGCAAAAGGATAAACACAGAGATCAATGGACCGAATCAGAGAGCCCAGAAATAGAACTACACACTTAGTCAACTGATTTTGACAAGGGTGCAAAATCAAAGGTGCAATGGAGAAAGGGTAGTTTTTTCAACAAATTGTCCTGCAACAATTGGACATTTATATGAAAGAAAAAAAGAGTCTTAACCCATATCCAAAAATTAATTCAAAATGGATTATAGAATTAAATATAAAGACTAAACTACAAAACTTAAGGAAAAAAAAAGGAAAAAAAATCTTTGTGTTTTGGGGCATGGCAAAGATTTTTTTTAGATACCTAACCAACAGCATAATGCATAAGATTAAAAAATGATACACTAGACTTCAACAGGATTAAACACTTTGGGCCAGGCATGGTGGCTCACACATGTAATCCCAGCATTTCGGGAGGCCAAGGTGGGAAGATCACTTGAGACCAGGAGTGTGAGATCAGCTTGGGCAACAAAGCAAGACCCTGTCTCTACAAAAAGAAAAGAAAAAATAGAAAGAAAAACTAGCTGGGTGTGGTAACATGTGCCTGTAGTCTCAGCTTATGGAGGCTGAGACTGGAAGGTCTCCTGAGCCCAGGAATTTGAAGCTGCTGTAAGCTGTGATTGCACCACTATACTCTAGCCTGGGTGACAGAGTGAACCCCTGTCTAAAAAAAAAAAAAAAAAAAATCTAAATACTTCTACCCCTTGAGAGACAGTGTTAATAGAAGAGGGGAAAGCTGCAGATTGGGGGTTAATATTTTGAAACAATATTTGATCACCAATTTTTATCCAGAATATATAAAGAACTCTTAAGACCCCAAAATAAGAAAACAAGCAGCCCAGTAATATAATAAACAAAAGATTTGAACAAACACTTGACCGACAAAAACATATGAATGGTAAATAGATACATGAAAGCATGCTCAACATCATTAGCCATTAGGGAAATGCAAATCAAAACCACAAGGGAATGCCATTGCCTAAGGATATAGAACAACTGCAACTCTCACACCTTGCTGGTGGGGACACAAAATGGCACAGCCACTCTGGAAAGCAGTTGGACAGCTACCTACACCCAGCAGCAGTCTCACACCTAGTTATTTATTCACCCAAGACAAATAAAACTCATGCTCACACAAAGACCTGTGTGTGAATGTTTGTAATGTGTGAATGTTGCTTCATTTATAACCACCAAACACTGGAAACCACTCAAATGTCCCTCAACTGATGAACTGAAGTACATCAAAACAAAAAGGAGCAAATTGTTGATACCTGCAACTATATGGATGAATGTCAAATGCAGTGTGGGATTTGGCTGGATACTGCATGACTCCATTTATATGACATTGGTAAAGGGTGAAATAGATCAGTTATTGCCTGGGGGTAGAGGGACTCATCGATTGTCCAGGAGTGCACAGGTGTCTTTGTGGGTATTAGAATTGTTTTATATCTTGATTATGGTTAACGGTGACATGACTATAGGTATTTGTCAAAACTCATAAAACTATACACTAAAAAGGGTGAATTTTATGTACATAAGTGATAACTCAGTAAGCCTGACTTTAAAAAATAATTTTGAGGAAGGGGTACCCGCTTGACATGAGAGGAAGGAATAGAAAGCTGCACACATAGCTGAAGAAGTGACTTCTACAGAGATGTCCTGTGTGCATTGAAATAGAGATGTCGGAGTCCTCTCCAAAAACACTAAACCAGAGTCTTGAGGTGCACATGAGGTGTTGCATGTCACTACGTGTATTCCTTTTGGTTGCTGTAGAATATTCCATTGTTTGAGTATAGCATAGTTAATTTATTCAGTTGTCTGTTGATGGGTCTTGGGGTTGGTTACAGGCTTTTGCTCTGTGAACAGTGCTGCCATGCCTTATTGCACCTGTTTCCTACCAAATAAGCACACTTATTTTTCTTGATAAATAGGAGTGGAAATATTAGTCATGGGGTAGGTGAACATTCAACTTTAGGAAGTGCTGCCAAACTGTTTTTCTAAGTCATTGCATCAATTTACACTCCTACCTGCAGTGTGTAAGAAATCCTGTGAAGCCACATCCTTGCCAACTCTTACTATAGTTATCATATCTTCCTAGAAATTGAAACTTTTATCATTGTGCAGTATCCTTCTTTGATCTCTAATATTATTTTTTGCCACAAAGACTGTTTTGTCTGTTAATGTTGCCACACCAGCTTCCTTTTGGTTACTTGCCTGATATATCTTTTCTCTTTTTTTTTTTTTACTTTTGATCAATCTGTAGCCATATTTTTAATGTGTCATGTGTAAATAGTATATAGCTGAATTTTTAAAGCTCCATCCTGACCATCATTATCCATTTAGCATTTAATCCATTTACAATCATTGTAATTACTGATCTATTTTGATATATTTCTTCCATCTAGTCTTTTTCTAGTTGTGCTCTACCTCATTTTGTTGCTGTTTCTTTCCTATATTATCTTCTTTTGAATTATTTTTCTTCATTATATTTTTGTTCCTCCCTTCTTTTGGAATTAATATATTCCTTTTATATTCTTGTTGTAATTAGCTTGTTGTTTTTACATGCATACTTTACCTATCAAAGTCTAAAGTTAACAAATATTTATCCTTTCTCTTTTAACAGTATAAGAATCTTAGAACATTTTAACTCCATGTCTCCCTCCTGATTTATGTGCTATTGTTCTCACATATTTTAGTTATGTGTATGTATATATACAAACCCCACAAGACATTATTGTCAATATTTTTATTTTGCAATCAATGTCTTTTATGTCATCTACAGATTTATCTATATCATTTACAGATTTATTCTTTGCTCTTCATTCCTTATTACATCTCGAACTTTCAATACTGCTTCAGTTTCCTTCTATCTAAATTACATTCTTTAAATCTCCATTAGTGCAAGTCTGTTAGTGGAAAATTCTTTTAACTTTGATTTCCCTCAAAAAATGCTTATTATGTCTTTATTTTTTAGAGGTATCTTGTCAGCACATTGAAGAGACTATTCTACTGTTTTCTAGCTTCTATAGCTGCTATTAAGGAGTTTGTACTATCAAGGAGTCTGTGGTAAATAGAATTGTGGCTCCTTCAAAAATAACTTGTCTTTTTTTTTGCCTCTAGGAGCATATAAGTTCTATTTATCTAGGCACATAGATCTTTGTAATTATCCTGCTTGGTGTTTATTGAGATTCTTGAATCTGTAGACCAATGTCTTTCGTCATTTCTGGCAATTCTCATCCATTATTTATATATACTCATTATTCTACTTACTAGAAAACAAGAACAATTGATCATAAGTAAGCTAAGTTTAGTTAAACTGAAGAAGATAGAACATGAAAAGCAGTAAGCTAGAAAAATGAAAAATAAGAAATAGTGATTAAAAAAGCAGACATTAAGAAAATAAAAATGATCCAAAAGACTTAAAAACTGTCTTCTTGAAAAGAATAATAAAATAGACAAACCTCTGGCAATAATGATAAAGGAAAAGAGAAGGTTCAAATAAAATGAAAAAGATGAATAACTAGAAATACAGTAGAACTTTAAAAAATTATAGTATGGTAACTTTATGCCAATAAGCATTAAAACATGAAAAATGTCCTAGAAAAATTTAAACTGTCAAAATTAACTCAATAAAAAATAGCTAACTTAAAGAAAACAATTATCATTAGATAATTTGAATTGGTCATAAAAATATCTCTCTGTCTTAAACACACACATGAACATGTTTGTGTGCATACACACACAAATATACCAGAGAAAAAAGGCCTTGGGCCTTTTATAGGCAATTTTAACTACTTTAAAGCGTCAGTTAGTAAGTACTTTAGAGCTTTGGCTCCCTCCCCTGCTTTGGGGAGATGAATCTCCTCTCTCTCTCTAATTTGCTTTCTAAATAAACTATATTTTCTAATCCAAAATAATAATAATTTTATACCATTTCATAGGAAAAAATAAAAGAAGGAAAGCCTACCAACTGATTTTATGAAGCTGTTATAACTTTGGTGCCAAAATTGAAAAAGGACAGTATAAGAAAAAAAATATAGATCAATCTCACTCAACATAAAAGCAAAAATTCTAAATAAAATTAGCAGTTTTTAAAATATTTATCATAATCAAGGAAGAATGTAAGGAAGATCCAACATTGAAAAATCTAACAATATAATTAATCTAATAAATACATTTAAAAAGAAAAACCTCATGATTATCTCTATATATGCCATCATAAAATAAAAATCATTCACTACTATTCAACATGAATGATAAGGAAAAGCCCTCTTGGTGGAGTAGAGAAGGGAATTTTCTGAACCTGATTTTTTTTTTTTTTTTTTTTTTGAGTTGGAGTCTCACTCTGTCACCCAGACTAGAGTGCAGTGGCTGCTTCCGGCCACCGCAGCCTCGACCCGCTGGGCTCCGGTGATCCTTCCGCCTCAGCCTTCCAAGTAGCTGGAACTACAGGCGCGTACTACCATGCCCGGCTAATTTTTTGATTTATTGTAGAGATGAGGTCTCGCTTGCCCAAGCGGGTCTCGAACCCGCGGGCTCAGGCAATCCACTTACCTCAGCCTCTCAAAGGCGCGGGATTATAGGCTGAGCCACCGAGCCCGGCTTGAACCTGATTTTTGTTATCAACAAAACCCCAAAACAAAAAATATTCTTAGTAGGGAAATTTTTGAAGCATTCCATTTCCATTTCTCTATTAAAAGCAGAGACAGTTCAAGGATCATCTCTGTTGCCAACATGATTACTGCTGTCCTGGAGGCCTTCACACATACAATAAGTCAAAGGATAGAAGGAAGGAGGGAGGCAGGAGGGGAACGGAACAGGCACAGAAGGAAGGGTACCAGTCAAGAGCGCATGTGGCTCAAGAATCAGAAAGCCACTGGAGGCATGAACACTGATAAATTTGCCTCACACACAAGAATTGGGAACAGGGAGTCTAGGGATGGTGACGCCGACTGGCAGGGTTGTCACGGTGTTCTTTCTCCTTTACCCCTGTCACATATTCGACTTCACCTTCACGCTTGTCACCTCAAGGCTGTACTCTGGCTCCCGCAAATCTGGGCCTTACATACACACTCCAGGCAGCAGAAAGGGGAAAACGGGTGTTGGTCTTTCCCAGAAGCTTCTGGGCAGAACTCCCCTTACATCTCACTGGTCACCATTAGCTACAAGGAATGCTGGGAAAGTGAATGTCGGGGACAGGGTTAGAGTTAACATTAGGATTAGGGACATACTTAATACTTAGCATGATGAGTTATGCTTAGTCCAATACATTCCTGAAAATTGTGTTTTTCTTTGTTGGATTTTAAATATATTTAATACCTGAGACATACTAATACTAAAAAGTTATTTGTATCTTAAATTAAAATTTATCTGTGTTCTTTATGTTTTGTTAAATCTGACAACCCTAGAAGCTGGGCATATTGTCACCCTGAAAAAAATTGGGTTCTAAAATTAGCATAGAAGAAAGAGGGTTGGTTACTTGGCAGGGAAGTATCAATAACTTCCACAGAAGTAGATGAACTTATTCAGAAATACAAGAACATTTTTTTCCCCTTGACATTAGCTCTGGCAAAATTTACCATACAGATTTTTTCCAGCAGGAAAATTGAGTAACAAAGTAAGCAGTGCCTTAGGATACAGTTTTGTTAAAGGTGCAGACACATTCTTCAAATGCATGTGTCTCATAAAATCCAAGGCCACATGAAGTGACAATTTCATGATAGCATTGCTATAAGCATCCAAGAAAATTCTTAACAATACCATTAACCATGGATTAGCCATGTGAAACTACAAATCCTTATTATCTTTATCCTGCCGACTTGTATATAGTTCTACTAAAATCCTTTAAAGGTTATGCCCACTTGAAAACTTGTCAGCTGCTATTTTGTTTCAACATGGGAATTTAACCATGAATCTCACTTGTCTGCAGGAACCCAAAAGTTAAACAAAAAGTGTCCTGAGTCTGAGATAGTAGGAATAACAAGCACTACTGGTAAATCTGTGGATTCAAAGCCACCTGAGCACAGGGTGTGAACTTACCTTCAGGAGTGGATGAGTGCAGAGTGGACACAGGGCAGGAGCACAGAAGTCAAGGCGAGAACGATGGGCCTGCTGGCTGGGGGTGGGGTCACAGGGAGGCTCCTGGAAGCTGGAAACCAAAGCATAGGTTGGTTGGTCCTTCCGTGACAAGGTTCTGCAGTTCCTGCTGCTTTTTAAAAGATGGCTGAAGATACTCTGTGCTGCCCACTTGAGGCAATCTGAGAGAACTGAGTCCTCAAGTGATATTCTAAATTATATATTGATATCCTATACTAGGGTGCTGTTTTTGATCAATATCTGTCAACTCCTTCTAAGACTGTTGTTGCAGAACTGATAGAAAAGGGGGCTGAGTTGAAGCAATTGAGCTGAAAGAAGTCTCACTTCTTTTATTCAATTATGTATTTAAATAAATCATTCTCTTTCTTGAAAAGAGTCGTGTAAGGATTTTTCTTCCCTGAGAATGTCAAACTTGGGTTGTTTGTAAAGTGCACTCAGGTTTGCTGCCAGGCAGTGGGAGAGATGTGACTGAGAAGGTGTCTAGCCCGTCGCTTTACCCCTCATATGAACCAGATGTGTTCTCCAAAGGTGGTTGCATATAAATTCAGTGTCCAAATCTTCTTTACAGAGCTCTCAACTCGTGTCACTTCCCCAAGTCATTCATACAATAGAACACTCCATCATATGTAGCTATATGATCTTTACATGATCTTGGAAACCTGGCTGTTTGAGGCAATCTTATAGGGAAGCATTCTATAAGACACCTATTCCTCTCTGATGTGGCTGCTTTCTGAGTGCACCTTTCCATCTGGGCAGTTTGCACCCAGCAGGCTGCCTCTGTGTCCCGCACGGCGCCCTCCCATTCTGTGGCTTTCCTTTTAAAGTCAGTGATCACAGGTGCTTCCCTGAATGTGTACGATGGAGACTGGTGGTGGACAGGCAGAGTGACAGGGCCACTGGACTTTCAGGGCACAAACCCAGGGACTCAGCCTTTCCCGCAAAGGTAATGCCGCTTCCCTCCTTCCACAGCCTCGTTTGCGCCACCTCAGAAGCCACCGCAGCCTCCAGCAGAAGCAAAGGCCTCTCCCGAGAAACAAAGGTCAAAGGTATCCTATCTCTGACTACAGAAAGAAGGTTGTTCTCATTTTCAATCCTGTCAGTGAGATTTCTGGTGATATATACATGTTCCAGGGTTGTCCCTTTCCCATAGAAATAAGTGTTATTCTGCTGCACTGGGTGCACTTGATTTTGATTTGTTATAAAAGGGCACATTGCTGTACACTTCAACTCTACCATAGTACTGTCTGTGGGATCTAAAAATTCAATCCTATCACATGATTGTGAGGCTGACTAAATGGTTGGTTAGGAATCAAGAATCGGGAGACAATAGCTGTTGCTTAATCTCTAGCTCGTGTGTTCTAGGATTTGTGACTGAGAGGCTCCACGGTATTTCACTGGTCTGTAAGCACAGGCTCGAGGCCAGATCCCCAGGTCTGCACAGACGCCTCAGCGAAGGAGGAGACGGGATTCTGTGTCCTCCCACATCAGCACCCCATAGTACAGTGTCATTCGTCCCCCTGCTTGAAGGTGCTAGACTTCATAGCTTGCTTCTTCGGTTTATGTGCCTCACACAGACTTGTGATGATTGAACTCCTGTGCAGAGAGGAGACAGCTGGCAGGCTGTTCTCCTGGCTTGCTCCATGTGATCATGTTTTCAGCTGCTCCCGTAAGAAAAGAAAGAAAAAGAAACTGAAGAGAGGCACCAGAGACATGTGTGGTCCTGAGCCTCCCCAGGGAGGGCTGCCTCCTCCTCCCAGATCTCCGTCTTTTCATGCCCAGATCTTCCAGCGGTGTTTACCATATTTTCAGCACCGGTGGGCTGTTTCCCCTTTAGAGACTTCCAGACTATTTATGTAGCAGCGTGTCATGTGACACCCCAGTTGCCATGGCAAATATTTGTGTTTCACGAAAAATGTGGGTAAAAAAAAAATCAATGTAAATGACCAAGTCCCAAGACAGACAGGCCTTCAGGCGAGTGTTTGGCCTGCACCATTATTGCTTCAAATTCAGCAGTTTAACGGGCGGTGAGCGGGCTGTGGGCTGATGTACACATAGAGCTGGAGGCAGCACTGTTCTGTGGCTTATCCCTGGGGAGTGCCCAGGCCCTGTGGCCTTATAGACACCAGAGCCACAGGCCACACAAACATGGCCAGGCTTTAGCCAGGAAGTGGTTTATTTCAAACAAGATTTTTGAATAATGACATTTTTTTCTGAATGCTAATTAGCCCTGGCTTTCATTTCCTCTGGTGACTTCACAAAGCTTTCCCCATCTCCTGGAAGCAGCAGTATTTAGTGGCTTTCTCCTATGGTCCCAGGTTGGTACATGTCTGAGCTGACTCTTCAGTGGTCAGTGTAACTGTTCATGTACTTTGTGGGAAGTGGCCTTGGCATGGAAGTTAAAGGCTGAGAGGAAGATGTCTGTGTGTCCAGCCTCATGGCAGAGCCAGTCAGACCTTGGATTTGTCTCCACCAAGGCAGTGGGGTGCCACGTGGGGAAGACCTTTCTTGAAAATACTTCCCCGAGTGCCCCCTAGAAGTGGGATGCGGCATGAGACCTCAGTTGTTTTTGTACATATTTACTTAGTCAAACTCAGTCTTCAAAGCGAGGGGGCTTGGCAGGCAGAGTGCCACTGTCTGGGAATAAGAAAGGTCCTTCTGAGGATCAGCTTCTGCCTGCAGGAGGAGGGACAGACCGGCCCAGCAGGGCCGAGAAGTGAGGGTGGGGAGGGGCTGAGCCTTCTATGTGTTTTGTAAAATTGCCAGGAGAGTCATTTTGATTTAAACTGTGTATCATTCTTCATTGTAGGGGAAAG
This sequence comes from Tarsius wallacei, assembly GCA_963574415.1. Taxonomy (NCBI): domain Eukaryota; kingdom Metazoa; phylum Chordata; class Mammalia; order Primates; family Tarsiidae; genus Tarsius; species Tarsius wallacei. The sequence goes on from CAUYQG010296016.1 coordinate 17,255, forward strand.
GCAGAAGGTCAGGAAGACATCACGACAAGAAGGTTGGTAATTTGTGTGACTAGTTGAAATTTGGGGTCTGTCACCTGATGTCCCTTGCTTTTGCTGCAGGGCAAAAGTCTGGGAGGCTGCTTGACAGCTGGAGTTGCAACAAAAGTTCTCTCGCGCTTCCTTTATAAAATAAATTAGATCATGTTTTCAGAAAAAAGCCATGGCTCATTCAAGTGAGAAACCTTTTTTTGCCCTCTGTGGAGACAGAATTACTTTTCAGGCTTCAATCCAAACAAATGAATTAGCGTCCTCAAAATCTGACTGAATCATATCAGTCTCAACCTCAATCAGAGAGTTTCATCTTTTAGAAGTATACTTAAACAGAAAGAAAATGCAAAAAACAAATGCTGTTGCCCTCCACCATGCACTTGCATGTGTGCATGCATGTAGGAGCACGTGTACATGCATGTGCATGCACACATACTGCATGTATGATGTGGTGAGGAAGGGCGTGGCATTTAGACTTAAGATGAATGTAACAACCACAGTAAGCAAAACCTTGGAAAAAGAAAACGGTCCCCACAGTATGGCAAGTGCATGCTAGCAGGGCAGCTTCCAAAGGTTGTGAATGGGGAGAGAAGTCCGGGGCTCTCCTCATGGTGCAGTAACCCAGCAAGTCGCCTCAGTTCTCGCCCCTTGTTTCCTCCTCTGACAGGTGGGCCACGCACCAACGCCTGCCGTCATGTAGTGCTGCAGGGATCTAGTGGGCCAGTGTGCGCGTGCGCAGGACTGCAGAGCCCTTGGCATCAGCCGGCTGGCCTGCGTGTGAGAGCATCTTCTAGCCTCCGCTTTAGGCCCCTCACACCCACAGCATCTGGACTATCTGGTCACCCTTTTACCAGCAAATTATTCAGTGTTGGAACAAAGTGTTCCAGACTTTGAGCTGTATCCTTCCCAGACCACCAGTGATACCCAGCAGCAGGCTGGGCTTTTGGAATTGTGTCAGGTGGGGAATGCACCTCCTTAAGAGCGCAGGTGTCTGCGGCTGACTGTGCTCTGGCTTGGTGGAGTCTTCTCTCCTGTCTTGCTCTAAGGGGCAGAGAGAGGGCACGCCTTATTTTGTATAGAACTGGAGCTCTGCAACCTGGAGATCCCAGATGGGATTCAAGAGAAGTCCAAGGCTGTCTTGTTCTGTTTCAGACTGTAGAATCTTTTAAAAACAGCTACAATTTTATCTAGTTCATTATAAACTGCCACCCTCACCTATGCATTTTTAGCTTTAAACTTTCATGAATTAAAATGATGTGGTTGTATTTGCAAAACAATTTTGTCTTTCAATTTTTGCAAAACAATTTTTCTTGTATTTGCCAAGAAAAAAACGATAAATATTTTTGTGACTACTCTTCATAGCATTGTCTAACTGTGCATTTTTTGCATATAATTAACAATTTTACTTATATACACCAGAAAAAAGGCTAAATTATCAGCAAGCTACAAGATGATCTTTACTTTTTTAAAACTTTATCTCTTTTATTTATCAAGTTATGACCTAACCATTCATAGAAAATTTGGAAAGTTTAGAAAGAAGAAAGAAATATACAAAGTATGCGAGAATCTTCCCCCATTATATCACAACCCTTTGGTGGTGTTTAAACTTCAGCATGATTTTTTGTATTATTCTGTATATTCAACTATGATTTTATTACTTTCACCTAACAATTTATCATGTCTTTACGTATATAATTTAAAACTCATTATAAAACATTTTTAATGGCTACACAATATTCTGTATTAAAGATATACCATAATTTTCTTAGTCATTATCCTATCATCTAACATTAAATTATAAATATTAAATTATTAATAATTATTAATAAATTACTTCCAGTCTTTGTCAGGTAACACAAGCATGACATGTTTTTCTGAATACTAATTAGCCATGCCCATGTCCCTCTTTATATGTAAATCTTTGGATGTAGGCAACTTCCTAGAGGTGGCACTGCTTGGTCAAAAGGTGTGAACACTTTGGATCTGAGTAGCCAAACTTTCCACTAGTGCTCCAGAACTCCAGTTGGGATTCTGCAAGTAACATATATAGCCACAGGACAGTTTTGTGCTGTGAACCCAGTCCACATGGCTATGAGCTTAAGTTTTAGTATTCACCCATTCATTCCTTCAACTAATCCTTACTGACCTTTGTGCACATGTCAGCCAGTGTGCTTGGTGCTGGAGAGGCAGCAGTGAACAACCAAACGAGTCCTTCCCCTCTGAGGGCTTAGATTCTAGTGGGAGAGGCAGACAATCAGCAGAAATTGAATACAGTATAAGAGAGTGGTCAGTGCTAGGAAGAAGACTAGAGCAGAATGCCACTGTAGAGACTGCCAGGCAGAGGGTGGAGAGAATCCGAGGATTCTCTGTTGACCTGTGGCCAGCAAGTGTCTTTCCTCAGGCACGCTGGAATGCTGCACTCTCCTTGGTGATGGCTGCAGTCCTTTCCTGGGCCTGCTCCTTTCTGTACCCACGGAGATAGTACTGTATCATCCCCTAGGGTCTGGCTTCCAGGCTGCCTGAGAGTCCTGCCCTGCCAGGCTTCCTGCACATGCCCCTGCAGGCCCACCTGCCATCACAGCTGTCCCAAGGGGTCCCTCCCTAGGTCACACACTCTCAGAGGATATTAGAGGGGTAACAAAAGAGACAAAATTGGTACAGCAGGAGAAGGAAGTGTGCCTCTAGAAAAGGAAATGCACATTGACAAAAACAGACTCTCTCTATTGTAAAAATCTTCCCAATTCAGTTCTGTTTGATCTTCAACCAGAATTTGATCTGCTGAGTGTTTTGTTCCCTGAGATGCATCAAAGGGTGGGGATTTTCCTCCTCAGGAAGTGTTTCAGAGTTCAGAAAGACTCATTTGAATAAAGATACCTTTCAAAGCAATTGCAGAAATTATTTCTAGAAAATTGCTCCTGCTCTGAGTGGCCTTTACAATCAATTCTCTTCTTTTATATGTCTCTGCTCTGTGAGTTCTGCTTTTGCCTTTTATTCTCTTTATAAAGGTTAAGAACTCTGACTCACACTTTTAATTGGCACTTAAGGCTTGGACAGTTTCTAGGTCTTGCACACAGAGTGCCGTTCACTTGCAGACCCTGGGTGGCACTATCTGGGGCTCTCTCCCACGACCACTCTTGCACATCAAGGCAGAGGGGGGCAGTTGTTCACCTATTCTGATTTGAAAATTGCTGGAAAGAGTTTTTTATCTAAAAAAAAAAAAATCCCCTGGTCATTTTCATGGTGCATAAAGTGATGCCATTGGACACAGTTGCCTTTGATTTGATGCTTTACTGGCCTAGAAGTGGATTAGGAAGCTGGTACCTCTCTGACACATTAAGTCAGAGAAGCGTGGAGTGTCAAAATTAGAAGCACCCTGAGTGATCCCTTAATGGCAACCAAAATCCCACAGGAGAAGTGGCTTCCCACGGCCACAGAGCAGGGTGGTGACAGACGAGAGTCCCAGTCTTCCTACGTCAGGCCCCCGACTTTTCCACCACAGTATGTTATGTTCATTAGTGCTGATGGGGGTTCATTTCACAAAGGGCTGTGCAGCCTATCAAATACGGAAAATGGCAGGTCAGAGCCAGGCTGGCTCTGGAGGGATAGAAGGAAGGCCGGGTGAGGGGAGTACCTTGGTAAGGAGTCATGTGGAGAGTTCTGGGCAGTAGGGCTGAGGCATAGGGGCCTGAGGAAGAGGACAGCATGGGCAAGGGGCAGAAGTGAAGGTCCCAGAAAGCAGGGTCCCCAACTTCTGGGCTGTGAACCTATACTGGTATCTGGCCTGTTAGGAACCGGGCTGCACAGCAAGAGGGAGTAGGGGATGGGGGTCAGAAGGGGTTCTTGAGGGGCTCACCTATCATCAGATCAGCTGAGGCATTATGTTCTCACAGGAGAGCGAACCCTGCTGTGAACTGCGCATGCACAGGGTCTAGGTTGCTCCTCCTTATGAGAATCTAATGTGTGGTGATGTCCCCCCATCCTCATCTCCCCCATACACCTCTGCCCCATTCATGAAAAAATTGTCTTTCAAAAAACCAGTCCTTGATGCCAAAAAGGTTGGGGACCGCTGCCATAAGGGAAGGAGGGAGGACTAGGAAAACAAGATGGGCCAGTGGCAGAGACACACGCCCCACAGGTGCATGCTCCCTCCTTTAGTTCTATGGAGATTCGAGGTATTTAGGAATGGAATTTTGTCTAATAGTAGCAAAAATACTGTCCTAGAAGTCAAGAAGAGCCATGGCGAGCTTTGTGATCTTGGGAAGTCATTCAGCCTCTGTGAGCCTCTGTTTCCTCACCTAGAGTCATGACCATGTTGAGGGAGCAAGGCACCACTGAAGGCTCTTGACACATACTGTAGTCACAGCAACTCTTCAGGGACCTCTTTTTACAGATGAGAAAATTTAGGTTCAGAGACAGTAGTAATTTGCCCAAGAGTATGTGGCAGATATTGGCAGAGTTAGGATTTGAACCCAGGTTAGTGAGACTTCAGGACTAAGGCTTGTTTCCCTGGGCCCATCATAGCCTCTTGAGCAAAAGTCAAAGCCAGTGACCTTCAGGATCCCTCATGCCCCAAAATTTAGGACTCTGGTTCTCACTCTGACCCCCGGCTAGGTCAGCTACTCTCTCTGAACACTGTGTCTGTTGAACAGTTCCAGCCAACTGGGGGGCTGATGTTTCTTCTGTACAAAACTCAACACATCACAGCCCCACAACCAACACTTAAAAACAGGGTCAGACAAATGGCATTCCTGGTCTTTGGGAAATAATAAAGACCTGGTTTCTGAGAGCCATTCCATTTTATGTTCTGAAACTAATCTCTCACTTAGAGTCACGAAGAACTTACTCGTTTTCACACAATGCAGTTACCCAGGCTCATTGCCAGTGGATGTGTTTGGGTGTGTGGGAAGTTGAACACTGGCTTATAGTTTCAGAAGTACCCTCTCCTTCTAAGCAGAGGAATGACTCATCCTCTGACCATGATGTCCCTTTTGGATTATCCTGAACACATGCTCACCTGCACCAGGAGCTGTTGCTCAAATCCATCGTGTGATCCTGTTGAAGGCTACACACACACTGCCCACGTGTGTGGAAAGAACATGTTCATAAAGACATCCATCTTAGAAATAGATACCTTTTTTCTGGAATTTTTCGTTGCAGTAATTTCTGAATTTTAGAATGCAATACTGAGCCTGTCTTTTTTGCTTCACATCTGTGAATTACTAACATATGTAATCATCATCCTGCCTTCCTATTTTTTTTGTTTTAGATTTTGAATTCTCCTTAAATAACTGCTCCAGAAACTCTCAAAGATACCTAATTAGTGATTACACTTTGCAAATAAAGAAGCATTTCCCAGCTAGTTGACTCAGTTAGTTAGAGCAGGATGCTGATAATTAGGCCATGGCCACAGGTTTGGTCTCTGTGTGGGCCGATTAGTGAATGCAGGCATCTCACAAGGTAGGCATGCAGCTGTGGTCCAAAGAAGGACCAGGCAAGAACGCACAAATGCAGATGTCTCAGCAGAGACCCACTCCCACTAGAAAGAAAATATTTTGCTGTTAAGTCAGCAATATCACATGGGGAGTTCAGCACATCTTCAACACAAATGGAGGGAAGGAGACAGGCAAGAAGGGAGGAAAGGGAAAAGAAAGAGGAAGAGAGGGAGGGGGAGGAGAGAGGGGGGAGACAGAACTGGGGGGAGAGAGAAGGAGAGAGAAACAGAGGGATGGAGACAGGGGTGGGGAAAAGGGAGAAAGAGAAGAAAGAAAGAGAAAGCACCGAGGGAGGGAGGGACCAACACATGACAGGGACAGGTGCGCAGAGCTAAATCATAAAGGAGGACTAACAGAAGGAGCCAGAGCCAAAGCTGGCATGACCTTCCATCAGGGCTCTGCTTCCCACAGGCTGTGAGGCAGCTTTGTCTTTACCTGCTCAGTGGCTCTCACAGTGCTGATGCACTGCTTTAATTTGGGATGCCTTTCTCTTGAGAGGCATGTCTTTTCTTGCTCTAAGTCTAAAGTGCCCCCAAGTGTGGCATTCTCTGTGACAGATGTACTACAGTTATGCTTTAGCTGACTCCAAACCCATAGCTTTCCAGTGCCTGAGTGGTCTATTTGATGTCCAGAGTGTGTTTCCTTCACGAGCTGGTCTTTGCTGGAATACCACCGTCCGAGAAGGTAGGAAGGTGTAATCCTTTTGTTCTAAAACAGCCACTGACAAATTCTGCAGCCCCACCCCCACTGAGGCTTTTCTTTCAGGTCTGTGATGCGTTTGCTGACGTGTGTGTATACCCTGGTCCCATCCCATGGAAAGGCAGTTCCCACAGAGACAGAAGAGTCCTCTCCTTTCTCAACTTCTCCCAAGGTTGTTCCATTTTCATAGATGATCCCAAATCCACATCGCTAGGGAGATGAGAATCCTGTCCCTCGCTTTGCAGAAGACTCAGTATTGTTGACAGATCAGACGTGACTGGCTGGACCAGCCAGCCCTCTCCGCGTCCATCTGTGGCTCCTTTGCGTGTCTGTTTCTTGCTGATGAGCATGACCATTCTTCCCTGAATCCCAGCCTTCCTGCCGTCGGAACTGCTCCTGAAGGGAAGCAGAGCTGTAGCCGGGGGCCAGTTCTGTTGCAGCATGTGCCACTTGTCTTCTACCAGGCGTCGCAGCTCCTGCTGCTCTGGGACCTGCCCAAGGAGGCATTACTTCTTCAGCTCTCTTGCCTACCGGAGGAAGGACTTGACGTCCCTCTCCCATTTAGCTCACTTTTCTTCTGACTCACTGGTTAGGTCAGAAAGGGCACCGTCTTAGCGAGAAGACTTCATCATCCTCATGCTTGGTAGCAACTCTTAAGTTAGAAGCACACAAAAACTCACTGCTTTTAAAGTCCCCTCTCAAGTTCAAGGACATCTCCCCTTGTGGACTCAACACTTGCCTTTCACCATTTTGCTTGAGACTGCAGAACAATTAATTATTCCACTGCCCAGAACACGAGGGGGGAAAGAATTTGAAGAGTTATTCTTTTATTATTTTTTGTATTTGCTTATTGTGCCTTTATTGTAAATCTATCTATTGACTTTCTTTTCTCTTTGATAGCTTTCTGCCTAGAATTTGTTCATTACTTTCAGTTTCATTTATTTAGTAAAGGCGAAGCATAGATACTCTAATATAGTCGTACTCAACACAGTGCTATGGCATAATAGTTATGGATAAATTAACTGAGGCTTTTTTCCTTTGAGTTTTGTGAAAATTCTTCAAAATGCAGAGAGCAGTATCATCCTACAGTTTGGTAAATATGAGCTTATACATCTGAAAATGTCGACAATTGAAGAAAATTTATTACTGAAATCCCTAAGCAAGAAGAAACAATCATTACAGCAAGTTAATATATGGCTTACTGTGGAGAACTCAGGGCCTGAAACAGCTGTGTCCTGCCTCACTCCCCACCCCCAATCCAGTAGGCACATTTAGACCATGGGCAGATTGTCTGTTTTTAGTGCAATAATTGAAATGTAGTGGTCACAGAGTAGACCTAGACACAACAAAATTTCCCTTTCTTTTTTTTTAAGTGAGAGTGACATTATGTATGGTTGTTGTCATCCAAACCTCCTCTGGTTTGATTTTTAAATAGCATTTCTTCTTTATTAATATAGAAAACTACAAAAAAGAAAAAATGCTCATTGTCCCATTCTTAGAGAACCCCTCTTGACATTTATTTTTTAAAAGTGGTATATTATGACTTAAAATGTCATGACTTAAAATGTCAATCAGTACAGATAGGAACAAAATGAAAAGAAAATACTTTCGTGGTTTTATTTATTATGAGATTCCTGATTCCCTTCTGCCTGGGAGTAGCCTCAGATATGTTCCTAAGAAAACTTCAGACTTAAGAATAAAATAAAATAACACTTGTCCAAAGAAACCTAGAAAACAACAGAGGTGATAACACACAGCATAATGCTCCTTATAAAAATCATCTCTGGATAATAAGAAAAGATGGCAGTAGTACTCTAAAATGTTAAAAAGCCGTGATCTGATTCCTGGAAGTCAGGAACAGCTTTTCACGGGCATATTTGAAGTTACCCTGAAGACTGTAAAGTTTCAGGGTAACTGAAGTTACCCTGTTTTCAGGACTGTTGGGTAAGTTATGAAGTAAGAGTCAGCAACATGCTTCTCTAAGACCATGTATGCATGTGTAGAAAGGAATTCACAGCAATTAGGGGTCAACTGACTATATCCAAGTAAGCTAAATGCAGAATTGTTTATGATCAGTTTCCTTGAGCAATTTTATAGTACTTCTGTTACAATGTTAATAGCTTTGAGTGATCACTAAGATACTTCTGGTAATGAGTTTTAGTGATATATACTAGCCAGACCTTCGTATGATGACATGTACCAATCAACACTAGGCTCCACCTCTCCCTACCACTGAGGGCTAAGTGACAATGTGATAGTGTGTGTCTTGACCACTTACTTAAAGGAGATCACAGTATGTTTCATCTCTGGAAACACTTTCTTTCCACAGGCCATGAAAGTCACAACTCCTTCAAGAGTTCTGACGTCACCGTGGGATTTTGACTTTTTTATTTATAATGGTGCCATAGACAAGACAGCCCCAGACTTCTTAGCATTCAAGGAACATTTCATCTTGGCTTGGGGAAATATTTTTTCTCTCTTGGAACACATCAAGAAGTTTCTCAGGGACTACGCAATACCAGAAGTCAAAATAAAAGGGAGAAACTTGGTAGCTCTCCTTCCAGAGTTTGAAATGAAGAATAAACTTACCCGGCACGACCTTCTCTCAGTGTTTGAAAACCCGGTTCACATCCAAATGCTGGTCAGCCTACCAGGGCAGAGGTACAAGGGCCAGGATGGAAGGTCCAAGGCTGCTCTCAAGATCCAGGCCACGTGGAAGTGCTTCCAAGCTAGGAAGCGCTTCCTCATTTATCGCCAGCAGAAGTGGGCATCGGGCGTGATCGCCATCGCCTGGCTTCTGCGCTGCCACAAGACGCGGCTGAAGAGGCTCCTGCAGGAATCGCGTCAGAGGCACCTGGAGAACTTCCATACCCGAGCCAAGGTGCTCAGGCCGCCAGCTGGGGAGGAAGCCCTACTTTTCTATACATTTCCTGCTTGAGCAATCGTGATGAGTTGTCTCCTTAATCTTCCCTTGCTCTCTCCAACTGACCTCCCCGCCCCCACCTCTCACTCCCCTCAGCCTGTGATGCACAAAACCCATGTTTGTTTCTGCATCATATTTTTTGCCCTAATCACAAATCTGGCTTTTGTGCCTGCAAAATCTGTTGCAATTTTTCTATGGAAAAAAAGTCCCTTCACTTTGACTATGGTAGTTCTGTCAGGAAATCAATGTTTTAACTGCCTTACCTTTTCTCCCTATATATACCTTCTGGCACTTTAATTTGTTAGGAAAAAAAAAAATCCTCTCTTGTCTACATTGCTGTCACCACTTTGTCAGAAAGTATTTAAGTTTGCAGACAGCCTTTTAATTAGTGCTCACAATTTCATTTATGTTTGCTTTCTCTTTTTTTCATTCATATTCTGTTAATTAAGTGAGCTGCCTCTAATCTTCCCCTGCCAGTAACATCATGTAGCCACCTAATTAAATTAATTGGGGAAGATGTTTTAAGTATGTAATTAAATCAATTAATATAATTTATGCCTGGCTTAACTGTACAGTGGAAAAACAGCTGAAGTTTGACTAGATGAATCCACTACAGCTTCCTGTCACTGATCAATGCTCTTCTTGATTTCTAGCATCTGGCAGCCAACTGGAATCGCATCAGGACCTCCAGGAGGACTATTATCCATATCCCGTCATTAGGTAGAACACTTTTGCCTGCAAATCTATCAGCAACTTCTATTACCCACCACATTATGGCTCCTTGATTGAGTTCAAGGAAGGCCCCTTGTTTTATTCAAATTGGTCTCGGCAGGAAAATGTTCTCGACATGATGAGAGTAATAACACAGGGCCCTCGAACGAAACGGCGTTTAATTTGGGGATTAAGCAAATAAAGTCATTATGTGGGGGCTGCTATTCAGTGGAGAGGTGATTTGCTGTAATTCGCTTTCATCTGTATGAAATGAACTAAAAAGTTGTATTTTTTCCCCCTGAAATAACAGATAATGTTTTCGATCTTCTTTAATGATAGAACAACACAGGCTTGTGTGTGTTGTTGCTGTTACGCCAATAAGCCAGGATATTGCTTGTACACTGTTTTTAATCAAATGTGCAGTCAAAATGATAAGCTACATTCTCTGAAATTATTTAGTTCTAATTACGAGCAGATGGGATGCTTTATTTGCACCTAGGGCGCCTGAGCAAAAGGAAATGCTGTGTGAACAAGAATAATTAAGAAGTTGAATAGTGTTTTTTGCGCTTAAATAATCTGCAGTTTCATGTTAATTAGCACTAATGTAATTATTTAATTACATTTATGAATTGGGGAACTTAAAAGCTGTTTTCTGAAACGCAGTGGTAAAATAGGTGTGCCAAAATGACATTGGGAATTTTAGAAATGTGCATTGGAAGTTCTTTAAACACATGGGCTGCTGTCATCATGGTTGGGATGTGTTTGATTGCTTATTTTGTTTTGTTTTGCTTCTACCTGAGTGTGATTTGTTTCCTTGGTAAGACCAAACTTCCCAAACTGACTTGGTAGAGTTTTGACAAACAGCAAAGCCTACTGAATCTCCATGTCACATATTAGCTCTTTGTGAAAGCCTTGTAAGTAGAACAGTGCATTAAGTGATCTATTGTAATAGAATTCTGGGCTGCAATTTATCTGTGCTCATGTGTGAGCACACCTATTTCTGTACTATGTGTAGCATAGAAACATAACACATTTAAATAGTAATATGAAAAGAAAAGACAGTAAAATTATTTTACAAATACAATTAAGATTATTTTAAAATTAGTAAAAATTAATAGTAACAAAAATGCAATCTTTTCTAGATTCTAGAGTACTTAGATCTAAGTACTTGTGGAGAGGTTAAGAAAATACTTGACTTGCACAGAGCCTTTTAGTTTTGGTCTCATTTTAATTCAGGCTTTTGTTTTGGTGAGACTACTTTTGCACACAAAATTAGTTCACACACAGAAATTGCACTTGTAATTGATGGCAACCAGAGAGGCTAATTGCAGACCCAATTAGTTGATCTGAGTTCTTAGAATAAGGTGCAAGAACCTTTGCTTCTGAAACTAATTGTGGGCCTGACCTGATATTATATGAGAAATTTTGTTTTGCTTCCTCCATTTTATTCAAAACTAGAACCAGAAACAGGACCCCCACTTTGCAATGTTGCTAAGCACCGAGGTGTGATAGATGGTTTCCCACAAGTCTCTTCAATCCTGTACTCCACCTCTGACCCTCTGAAAAGCTTCCATGCAGTCAGCCCTGCAGAGAAGCTTGATACACAGGAGTAAACATTTGATCCAAAGAAGTAAACATTTAAAAGCAATAGTAAGGTAAACTGGATAATAAGAAATAATTTTAAATGGAAATGTCTTCAAAATTCAAAAGGGCTTGCTGAATATAAATTAAGTGGGGGAATAATCTGGTCAAAGAAGCAAGAATACAAAAGCATTATTTTCAATCTAATATTAAAACTAATTTTATTCTAGATTACACATGTTCACAGTAAATAAATATGAAATAGATATGAAGGTTTTTCCCTATTGTAGTAATTTTTGTTGACAGCATAATGCTCATTTTAAAGAAAAACCACTACTTATGTAATTTCTAAGAGTTAAGAGCAAGTTCAAATATTTTTCTCAATTGATTATTTTTTTTTAATTGCACATTTTCACAAGAGTATAATACTTGGGCTTTGATCATATAGTATTTGTTTCTACAATCTGTGCTTTAGATTTTGTAAAAATGACTTGTGGACATTAAGTTTAAGTAACATCAAACTGTCATTTCCTATCTATTCCACAGACAAAATTCTCAAGCTATATCTTTTTTTAAAAAAAAAGCTATGGGCTGCCTTTTTCTGTGTATCACATCCCCAGGAATCCTTAATGAAGTTTTCAGTTAGATACAACCAGCTTCTTGGTCTTGTGCACCAGAAACTAACCTACACAATTCATAAAAGAAGAAGTAGATGAAAATGAAGTCATTTTTTGTTCTTTAAATATACTTTAAAAAAAAATAACCTATTCAATCTAGTAATTTCATTTCCAGAGTTGAGACAGATTAATGAGTCAAAATCAGCTGGTGGGATTGTCAAGTTCAGGTAGACATTTAATACAAAGTGCAGTCTTGTCTTCTTTTTCTCTTTCCATAGGAAATTTGCTGTAGAATTAGCCCTACAAATAATTATACCATATTGCTAGCCTGCTAGCTGATTTGGGCTGCACTAACTTGACAAACTCTTAAAAGGAAAGCTAAGTAGCTGATATCAGCATAATATCTTGTAATTGTAGGCATTGAGTTATTTGTTTATGCACACACAGGAGTAATTGCATTTTCCAAACTGGTGATCACAAAAAGAATGGTCTTTCAGTAATTTTTTTTACCACAGATATTTATAAAGTATTTTTAAATCTGTGGCTTGATAATATGAACATTAAGACAATTACACATTGCAGAATGACCACTTTGAAAGAAAGAGTTATGAAATTTGACTAGGTAGTATTTCTGGATGTAACACAAATTTTTAGGTATTTTTATCCCACAGGAGAGGTGGAATAATGTTTACTAATTGTCAAAAAAAACTTGTAATTTAATAAGATGATTAAAACATTCTTTCCAGAGTATATAAGCTGATCTCTTAATTGGTTATTACATATTTTTATCATTTTTATTAATAAAATATAATTATAACAAAATAATCTACAGTGGTTCATAGCAAAAATAGAATACTAGGTCTATTTTAAGCAAAATCTATTTGTCAGATAAGAAAGAACTGCAACACAGAATCCTAATTCCTCTAGAAAAACCAGATGTCTAAATAAAACCTACAAATTGATTCCACTTCCAACCTCTTTGGCCAAGTTATTTCTTCCACTTTTAATCTAACCCCTGTGCTTGTTTATTGCAGCACGTCACTTGGTGTGGTGTGTAAACTCAGGGGCGTTTTTAAATATATTGACATTAAATGAGATGGGCCAAGAATGGGGCTCTGATGCCATGAGCAAGTATATGAAGCCACTGCCAGCCAATGAAACCCCAGGGGTGTTTCCCCTCTCACTTCTCTTCCCCCTCCAAAGTAAAAATAGGAGCTGTATGGAGGTAGAATTTTTTTCTCTGCTCCATGTAATCTTTTATTTCATTGCCAATTGGCTTAATGGCTGAAAGGAATATATGTAGTTCAGCTTCATATTTCTTCTCTCTGTGCACTATTTCAACAAATAATTATTGGGGCTAAAACAGTTGGTCTCAAAATACTCCATTTCATAAAAATTGTGGCTTTTGTTATGAAGAATTTCATGAAACATAACATTCTTCATCTCTTATGTACTGTCACAAAAGCCTAAGAGAAAAGATAGGAAACCTTACTTTTATGTGCAGCTAATCATACACAATGTGAGAAGGTCCCAGAGCTCAGGAGACTGCTACTTCCTAACTCCTTCCTTCCCCAGGAGATGAGAACTTGAGCTCACCTCCACCTGTGAACAGGGCAGGGTGGAGGATGACAACTGAGAGCTTTAGATCTGAAATCACACTTTCACTGTGCCTCTAAGCATATTGGCACCTTTCTGCTTTCTTATGTTTGAGTTGACAACTCACAGACAAGATGAACTCCGTTCCTTCCACCTCAGGCTAAGAAACTGGTACTACCAGTCAGATCTTCACAGTATTCAACATCTATTTTGGCTGGCATGGAATCCATAGTTTAGCGATGGTATTGCCACGCTAGATCCTAGGGACAGATGTATTGCCAAGATCTTTCAGACAGCATTTCCCAAAAATGTCCAGATCCCCAGGAGTCAGGAACAAAATACACTTAAACTTTCAAAAGCAGTTATAGTCCAAACTAAAACATATTTGTATTCACCCATGTTATATTCTCCCAGGTAGTCCAAATCAACATTCACTCACTGGTTAGATTGGAGTTGGCCCCGTGACCCTGTAGTATGAAATTATCTAATTGACCTTGAGCTCTGTGATCTTGTACCATGAAATATAGAAACTGAGCGTCTGGTGACTCTAGCTTTTCACAAAATGCATTAATATTAGGACATGTTCTAAACAGAACTTTGCATATACTAAAATAAAACTACAATCTTTGTAATCTCCTTTATTCTTATAAAAATATTAAAACATTTGTCAAGTGATTCTCAAACTTTTGGGGCTCAGAACCCTTCCACCCTTTCACACTCATGCTGACTATTGAAGGCCCAAAATCACTTGGTATGAGTGGAACTATACCTGTGCTCATTCACTGTGTTAGAAACTAATGCAATAACTGTAAAAGTATTAAGTGACTTCTTTTAAAATAACAATAACAAATCTATTACCAATGTTAACTTAAAAATATATTTATTTTAAAGAACTATTTTCCAAAGCAAAATTATTTCATGAGAAGACTAGCATTAGCCGTGGGAGGCTGAGGTCAGAGGATTGCCTGAGCCTGCAGGTTCAAGAAGAATAACATTGTCTGACAATTTGAAAAATATGTAATAGAACATGTTGGATTCTCAAGTGGGCTTCTGTGTTCACTCTTGCAATATGTTGTTTTGGTCAAAGAGTATGAAGAAAATCCCATCCTACCCAGATACATATTTGGAAAATGGAAGAACATTTTATATAATTCATGGCCTTTACAGATAATTGTGTATTTTTTCTTTGATTTTATACTAAACACAGCAATGGTAATTCTAAGTATTAGTTGCAACGTAGAATTTGAAGTCATGTCAATAAACTTTGTGTTTTGTAATTTATGAGAGAATAAGATTGAAAAAGGCAAATAACATATTTGTATCATTTTGGAAATAGTTTTGACCTTGCAGACCCTCAGGAAGGTCTTGGTATCCCCCAGGGTTCCCAGGTCAGTTAGAGAATCACTAGCTTCAGTTGCATGCAACACTGTGCCAGCCACTAACAAAAAGTTTGAACAAGAGAAAGTCCTTACCCTTGAAGGTGAATCCATTGGCCCATTTGACTTGAGAATGTTTTCAAAACTCAGCAAATTTACCTACTATGTTTTCTGCATCCTCATCACCAAAGTCCCTAGTTCCCTTTAATAGCTCCCTAAAAACAACTGTCATTTTTATTTGCATCTATCTGGCAATGAATATACTACATCAATAACCAGATGGGGCACACCCTTGCTGTGTCTTGGTGTCCCACTCTCTGGTTCCCTGGTATCTTGCACATGTCATCAAGCCTGGGAATAACCATGTCTACATCCCAGCTCTCTGGATGGTTGCAGGATGCTAGTGTGCTGTTGTGTGTGCAGTTTATCACATGTCCCCTTACGTTTTTGCCATCAGAATGTCGGAAGTTCTATATGATCTGATGCACTTCCAGCTCATCTCTATGTTGACGTCACTCTCACTCAGCTTACCTCCAGGAGCTTTTTTGAGTGGGACAGAACAGAGGTGGAGTTCCTGCCACTGCTGTTGTAGCCCTACATGTGCCGCTGGGAGGTTGGGATGCCTTGGACATCACTGATCCTGAGAACCACTGCTTCTCTCAGGCCAGGGTGATGAGATGAACAATGACGTGGCCACCAGGAGTCTACTGTTAACCTCTTCTCTGTGTTCAGCACCACTGTCAGGACTTGGAAGACAAAAGGAACCAGTAGTCAACCAAGGGTGATAAGCCAAGTGCAAACGCATGTGACCTGCTGCACAGGAGCCTGTCCAGAGGTGTGCCCTGGTCCACGGGGTGTGGTCACTGAGTTTGGCTGTGCTCATGTTCTTGGGTGTTGTGTTTACCATGAAAGAAAAGCTGATCCTAGCAGAGCTAGGGAGCTGGATGCAAACAGGCAACAGCATCACCGGACAGGTGATTATGGGAGGAGACATGGGAAAGGCAGAGGTTGAGCTGGAGGAATGATGACCAGGCCCACGGGCGAGTGACCTGGGTTCAGCAGGGACCACAAGGAGCAGCTGAGTAATATAGGGGCAGCTCTCAGGCAGCCTTCTTCGATGTGCAAAAGAGTAATATTTTGCTACTATTCTTTTGAGTAAAGACGGCGCACCCATGTTGCGGGTGATGAGACTATCATAAGGAAAGGGGCCTGCTCCTTTTCATAGTGGTGGGGAGAAAGCATGCCCCATCCTGCCAGTGCTGTGCTGTGCTGTGCTGATGAGGCCCTGGAAAAAGCTACAAGTCCCACTTACCAGTCTTCTGAGTTTCCAGAAGTCCTCCAGCTCTGAAAACCCAATTTTAGAAGAGTTGAGAGGAGTGGAGGGAATTATGAAAACATAGGAAAAGGGCTGACCATTCTTAAGATGGATTCTTTGGGTCAGGACTTCACGCACGTCTCATCCTCTCATCCAACCCAAGAGCCCGCTGGGTGTAGCTCACAGTCTGGTTAAGGAGCTGGTGTTGGGCTGGCAAGGAGAGATGGACAACAGAGAGACAAGCAGGCAGAGAAGTGTGTACTCACAAAAGGATGCCAGGGAACAGGGCTAAGAACCTTCTCAGAAAAGGGCACAGGGCTCACCCCTCAGGAGCATGGCCCACCAGCGCAGGAGAGTCCGGTCAAGCCTTGTCCCTTCTGCCTCCCTGCTTCCCTTCCAGGAAGCCTTACATTTACAACAGGCCCAGCCAGACAATCCAGGCTAATCTCCTTATGTTAAGGTCAGCTGATGAGCAAACTTAATTCCATTTGCAACTGTACGGCTCCTCTACCATGTGACCTGACATCTTCACAGGCTCTGGGGTCAGGGACATGGTATTTCTGAAGAGCCACTGTTCTGCCACCACTGCAGTCAAAGGAGAGGAAAGAGTGAAGGCCCCTTGTCCCTCCTAGAGTTCTCTGTGCACACTTGGAGTCTTGTCCTCTCTTTTATTTTACATGACTACACTTCCCCCAGGAGCTGAATAGGTAGTTTCTAAACTGGATAATAATGTATAGGGTCATGTGATCTTGGATAAGAGACAAGGTACTTAACCTGTTTCCTTATGTACAGGGACACCCCCAAAATGGGAATTTACTTATTAAAAGTTGTGTATGTATTCTTACAGGTTTAAACTTCAGTCAGCTCCAAAGTCCTCTCCATGTGATGCAATACACCTATCGGGACACTTTTTCCACTGCTCAAAACAGTTTCTGAGCGTGTCAATTTTGATGCCTTTTAGTGCTTCTGCCATTTTTGGTTTTACCTCTTCCACATAGGCAAAACATTTCCCTCTGAGGACTTTTTTCATCCATGGAAACAAAAAAGTCACTTGGGGCGAGATCCAGAGAATAGAGAGGGTCGGGCTCGGGGGTCATGACATTTTTGGTCAAAAACTGCTGAACGCTCAACACGGTGTGGACAGGTGCACTTGTAAATCACCCATCATGAAATGGGCAAGTGCATTGAAAGAATATCTAAAAAGAAAATTCACTGAAGCTGAATGCAGCCTCTCACAACAACGTTAGCTGGTCCACGGATGCTAATGGATTCCTAGAACACTTACCTAGCAGGGAAAGCCTGTACAACAAGGGACCCCCCTCTGGAAGATAATTCTGGGATTTTTCGGGGGGCGGATCCCTCTCATATAACATGGCAGGGTTGAGGCTGATGGTCTCAGAACTCCTCCAGTGTTTCTTGTCTGACCTTTGAAGAAGCTGTGTCTTTGTAGATTATATTCCTAAGTGTGATGTCTCATTGCCACCAGGCATGTCTGCTGAACTCCCCAAAACCACAACATCCTCGTTGTAATTTCCTGGATACATCACTATTATTTAATATATACTGTCAGCACTGTCCCTTGTGGATGTACAAAACATAAGGGTAAACCTGACTTTGTAAAAACCAGACTCCCACCTTCTGCTCTGCTAATGGCATTGTACATTGTATGGTCTATTGTGCATGCATAATGATCTGTGTCTTGTCACATAATTTGCTGTTGTTATGTGCTTTGGACATGTACATACCTTGTACCATTAAAGTGTCTTATGTTCATACAGCACTCTACAGTTTACAAATGTCTTCATATCTGATACTTCATAGGATCCTCTACACCAATGTTCTGAAATTAACATACACTTTTTAAAAATGGGTGTATTTGTAGGGTTAACTGAGTGACCAGTTTTGTCATAATTCTACATTTTATATGCATCCTTGATCAGTAGTAGCAGAGGTATCAAGCAATTTGTTGGAAAACTGACCTCAAGCACTTGAATGAAACACAGACGCATTCACTCACATGCTGCATCTGTGGCCACAAAGTGATCAGACATCTTTTATATTCTAAATTGGACATCATCTTAATGAGACGTCTTCCATTGCCTTTTATCTTTACTTTTGAAAGGAAATGCATTCATGGATGCTCTCGGGCACTTTTCTTAATCATGGTTTATTCTTATTTTTCCTTTTCTTTTTGTAGTCTTGCTGTAGAAGTTGTGCATGATACATTTTTCTAAACTCTTATCCAAATATGCAAAATCATGAGTTGCAATATTGCAGTCACACATAAAGACAAAAGCATTGGATTATAACTGTCTCTATTTGGTTTTATATGTAGATTTGTTCTCTAAATTATTTGACAGATTAATAATTTTTTCAATGATTCAAACAGGCCATTTGTCCTCCTGCCTCCTCAATTCTTGTCCATATGCTTAAAGCAAGAAAGAGACTTTTAGATGAATTGTAAACTCATTTAATTTCCAGACGTTGTCTAGTGTTTAAACACTGACATCAAAGCAAAAAGTCAATTATCAGAGTTCATTTGGTCTGAAACCCCGTCGCCTGAATTGCCATAGTTTTCCTTATGCTGAAAAGGAAATCTGTGTCACATCTTGAAGATGTAGTATGCAAAATCACTTTATCTATAGCAGTGTAACTGGAAACATGTGTTTGGGCTCACTAGCCACAAGGAGGCATTGAAGCATCTCTTCAAAACGTGAAAAGCAATTTTATAAAGAAAAAAAAAAGTTGCACTTACAGTTGCTGAATTGATGATCGGTCCCACCCGCTTGTGAGGGTGCATGCTTTCAGCTGATGTTTTGAAACAGCAGAAAGCTGTTGCTGCTATTGTTCTGCTGTAGAAGGTCTTTGTACAGTAGTAACCCGCATGTGTTTCCTTCTGCTGTTTCCAGCAGAAGCAGAGACACACTGCAGGACTTTCATGCACTGACAGAGTAACCGCATTCACCATTCTTGCCCTGTGAAAGTTAAAAGTTATTTTGACGTGAGCAGAAGTCAATTTCTTTATTATTAGAATTGCATAAATACATGTGTCTGACAGCAGAGGGTTTGTCTGAAGTCTGTGTGTCAGTTTAGAATGGTTCTGGGACACAACTTCAAAGCACCATGTAGGAAGCCCAAGCTGAAAAGCTAAAAACAATTTTGTTAACCTGAACAGAATTTGTTTGCGTCTTGTTTTAAACATTCATGCTAAATGTCAGGTGTCTTCTCCATGTTTTTGTAACCTGGATTCTTGGCAGCTTTGTTGGTTTTGAAAAATATGAACCTCTCTGTTGTAGAACATAAACCATGTTATAAACTGCTCACCACATCTTGCAGAATAATGCTCAATTCCCTTGGGAAGTACAGACCTCCTTCTTGGGAGCTGGTTGTCTCTGCAAGATGCTTCAGAGAGCTTTTTTTTTTTCCTGGAAATGTAGATTGTGACGTTTTCAAATTATCTTGTGCCATTTTGCTGTATGACCTGTTCCTTCTGGGCTCTGACACCTTGTTTGCCTTTTAGGGTACCCCCAGCCTGTGCGGGAACATATTGCCGATTTCAGCACACAGCAGAACATGCAGCTGGGACGGCTGTGTGACATCCTAGGTATAGTAAGTGGTGCTCCACGGATGACTCCTCTGGACTGTTTATTAGTGAACGTGATAAAATGTTTATTTTTTGCTTTTTTTTTTTTCCTCTATAAGGAAAAGTCTCAGATTTCTAACCTACTTGCAGAGCAATTAAATGTTTTGTTTCAAAAAATAGCTTTATAGTGAAGTCAGCTTTAAATTTAAAAATGACATTTTAACCAATTTCTTGGACTTTTTCTAAATTCTCTTTGCTGCTAGTTTACATAAGAATTTCTCTTTTATAGATCCAATTCTTTTGTTGAATCTTGCAGTGATGGGGGCAAAATTTTATATTTATGCCAGTATTTTATATTTACATCATCTGAGGAATGAGTGGCAGGTGGTATTAGAAATGAAGCATTGTGTTTTCATTGTAAGAATAAGAATAAAATGCAGTTAGCTTTCAAGAGAAGTTTTATTTAAATATAGAGCCTCTTATTATGGGAAAAAGCCTAGTAATCTCCAATGGCAGGCTTTTGGGAATACAGACCTCGGCTGGGTGACAGACAAATCTTCGTAAAAGTCAAGTTCTCATGCTGGTTCGGTCTTAAGCTACTACATTCTGGCCCCAGATGAAGGTATTAAGACTGAATGTAGTAGCTTTGATAACACTGTTCAAGGCGGGGTTCAGGTGAGGTTTGGAGAATACAGGTTGCAAAAACTAAGCATCAGATCAGGTTGCCAGGCACTGGCCCAAAATTCAGGATTCAGCCAAAGTTAGATTTTTATCAGTTATCAAAGAACTTCTTTGTTTTGTTAAAATAGAATCGCTTTAGCCCTTATTTAAGCAAAACAAGGAAGAATTTTAAATTATCAATGACCAACTCAGCTGGTTCCCTGGAATGACATACTTTACATGATTCATATATATTTCAGCATCATTATTATTTTATAAATGCCATTTGGTAACAAAAATACATCAGTACTAGAAATTTACAGTGTCCTAAAATAATAATATAATTGCTTTAATCTATTATCTAGGCACTAATATTGTTTTCAGTGCTACAAAAAAAATTGTAATGACTTGAGATTGATTTGTTAGTGCTGAGCGATCTCAGCTGAAACCTGGCTGGCTGGAAGCCACTGAGGTGCAGCAGAGGGCAGGCTTGGCTCTAATTTACTTGAATTAGCTTTTTTCTTCATCTTTTTTTTTTTTTTGAGTTGGAGTCTCACTCTGTTACCCAGACTGGATGCAGTGGCCGCTCCCGGCCACTGCAGCCTCGACCTGCTGGGCTCCGGCAATCCTTCCGCCTCAGCCTTCCAAGTAGCTGGAACTACAGGTGCACGCTACCACGACCGGCTAATTTTTTATTTATTGTAGAGATGAGGTCTCGCCAAGTTGCCCAGGCGGGTCTCGAACCCGTGAGCTCAGGCAATCCACTCACCTCAGCCTCCAGGCTGAGCCACTGAGCCCGGCTTCTCATCTTTTTATATACCCTTCTATATGTAGTAAAGAATTTCTTTACAAGAAAGTCTCATTATTTGAAAAGTACTAGGCTTCATTTTAAACAATTCAATAATTCAGTTTGTGTTCACCTGCAATGGAAAATGTTGCCAATATGAACATTTCTGAAAGATGAACCAGATACCTCTTGGTACACTTCTTCATGATATAGCAGTGCGATTAGAAAGCTTCTTCAGGAGTAATGGACATTTAGAAACAGTCAGTAGATGAAAGAAAAAGTAGTTTCTTGTGACATGAAAGTATAAAGATATTAGAAAAATTGGCAATAATTTTAGGGACAAATAAATAATTATTCCTTTTTATTTTCTTAATTGCTAGTAAAGTTTTTTTATTTTTCTGCTTGTTAGAGGAAGCAGAGATAGCCATATGACACTGGTGAGATTCGTGGTTAGATACTGGCTATGAAGTGTTGGTTATCAGGTAGAGACCCCAGTGTTCATGTCTTCGGGATAACAAGCCAGAGGGGCTTGCTTTAGAACACTGACGAACAATCAGCGCAGCTTCCATCTCCGTATCTATTTCTGCCCAGAATTATCAGTCGGTTAACTTTGAACGTGTGTAGTTTCATGATAAAACCACACTAACACTATTAGAGTTAGTGATAATGTGTTCCTTTGCCAGGAATAAGCAGGAATGGTGAAATTAGCAGCATCTTATATTATCATTTATAATCTAGAGATTTCTGCCCAAGAAAAGATTATTTTTCCTCCCCTATGGAGTCTATAAGCTTTTTGTTTGTTTGTTTGCATTTTTTGTGCCCTATTCTCTTATCCTTTTTTTAATTAAAAAAAAAAAACACTGGTTTTATTTTTTTGAAACGTTCCTGTAGTTTGGTAAAACTCTCATGTCTTTTTCAAAACACAAGACTTGGGATAACTGCTGTGGTCATTCAGCATTTGGATACAAGTGATTTGATTGCTATCTCCCAGTTAGTTCATTCTGAGTTTCTGTGGCAATTTGTTTTCAACCTGAGGTGGGAGTCGCTTGCACATTTACATGTGTGGCACGCCTGCTCCGGGCCCAGTCCCGGGCAGTCCAGGAAGCCTCGGCCCAGGTCTGCATGGCAGATCCTCCCCCACATGAGGGTCTAAGTGTGCAAGAGTTCTGCTTTCTGGATCTCCCATCCCCGCTGGTCAGCCCACAGCATCTATCGATGGACTCTGACATGCCCCATGCGGTGCCAGGCTTGGGGACACAGGGAGGAGGATAAACATTGCCTTTAGGCAGCCTGGGGAGACAAGAGTAATAGACTTGAGACAGGAGGATGGAACTACTTCATGTTAGATCCTGAGGATCAGATCACACGCGTGCACGCCTGGGGAGCCAGCAGGGAGCATGTTGGCCAGCCTGCAGGGTGGGTCATGGAGCAGGCCCCCACACTGGCGCCCTCTTGTGAGCACTCACCATGTGCCATGCACCGCACCTGGTACTTGACGTATATTGTTTCATTTAATACTGCCTGAACTCTGTGCCCCAGCTGGTTTTTACTCCCATTTTACAGACGAAGAAACCAGTCCAGCTTCCTGGACTGTCCGGGACTGGGCCCAGAGCAGGCGTGCCACACATGTAAATGTACAAGCGACTCCCACCTCAGGTTAAAAACAAATTGCCACAGACACTCAGAATGAACTAACTGGCAGCTGAACTAGAATGTGATCGCCTATGCTCTGTATAATCTGCCTAGCTGAGCACTGGAGTCTTAAAATCCCTTGTGGCCCTGCCTGCCCAAGAAGACGTCTCCAGCACTCTCTCCTGGGAGCTTCCCCAAGCACCAGGTCTGCTGGCTTCGTGGCACCCACAGTGCTTTGTCTCTGCAGACAAGTCAACTCTTTTGTGAATGAATGAATGAATGGCTACTTTGTTGACTGCTGATTTCCCACTTGTACTCCAAAAATACTCTGCAGCACAGAGTGGATATCTCATCTCACTGTTCCATTCAGATGGGGTATTTAGTTAGGATTTCTTTCTAGGTACTTGTAAGAAGCACATCTTAAGAAGGAGAAAAGTTAAGACTATATCTTTAAACCAAGAGCTACTAGATTTGCCATTTATCTAAGATACTCCTCTCTGGGAATGAAGCAGGAGAAGGTTGGTTTCCTGAAATAATCATTGCTGTGGTCATAATCAGGCCATTTATTTGGACAGGACATTCCTTGAATTGGTCAAGTCCAGGCAGAATAAGACATTGCAATTTCATCAGCTTTCCAAAGTTAATAGCTCTGTTTTATAATTTACCGAAGTTAATGGGATACATTTTTAAAGCCGTGTGCAATTCCCATCGATGTTGATGGAAGCTGTGTGGCTAAGTCCCTGTGAGTCATCTGAAAATATATTCCATGGCCCCTTCTGGCCGCCTTCAGAAAGAATCATGGCATCTATGTGGTTGGTGGTGGTGCTGTTTATCTTCTCTTTAGAGAAATGCTAACATGTAGAGAAGCCAGTTAGGTCACTAAGAGAGCACAGAGCCAGTCTAAAGTAACCTTGGTGTGGCTTTCAGACATGCTCTCTGCTTTAAACTGCACAGCACCCATCAGATGCCGAGGCTCGTGACGTCATTCACCTCTGTACCAGTAATTAACACTGTGCCTGTTGCTTTCAGATGCCAACGTGAGCGTCATCTACATCTGCTCCCATCATATGAACGACGAGTTAGTGCTCTATTACAATAAAATCCTAAGTCTGCACGCAGCTGTCAAGTCGGGGAACCTTAAGGACAGAAGTGACCTGCAGGACAGGTTCAAAATTATCACCCCTGAAGCTATAAACATCTTCCCTGTGAGTCTGTCTTCTAATTACTACGGCTTCAGGGATGCAGTAAAATTAAATTGGAAATTTTATAACTTGCAACGCTCTGGTACACATCAGTGAAATATTATTGCAAGTTTAACAGCTTTCCTGATTAGACGACTAGTTGGGCTGCAGGAAACAAAGATCCCGTTTAACTTTTGGGCTTCATTGAGCTTCCGCTGCCCAGTCTCCCTGTAGCCAAAGCCTAATGGCAGTTACCAGGTGGCTCCGTCAAGTAGGTGAATTGATAACATGTGCCATTCCCGCTTCTCAAGTCTGTGGGGAGGATGCCAGGATGGAGGAAGACTGGTCTGCCTGCAGCCACAGCTGGCTGGGGCAGAGTCGGGCAGGCCCTCGTGTTCCATCTCCACACCGGTGCTCTGCGGTTTTCCTTTCCTCCAGGGAATTTGGCCTACTTTACCATGTCACATGGCTCATACTGAACCATGTTCAAGTTTTTTTTTTTATTTGTACTTACTTTTAGTGAATGGAATGAAGGCTAAGTGGGATCCTATTCCTAGCCAAGAGCCTTTGGGACACTCACAGGATAGTAAGGCAGCATTCTAGAATAAGGTGGCACAAAAGCTGGCTTGAAATGAAATTCTCTACATTTTGACAAGAATTTAAACTTTCATATTAAACAGCTGTCATTTTAATACCTAGTGGACTATGCAATTTGAGGAGAGTTTTTTGTACAATTAGAAACTCTGAATTTGCAAATAAAGATAGCTCTCTCCATTTCCTTTTTTTTTTTTCATTTCCACTTGAGATGCAGCAACATCCACTCTATCTCCAGATAGACAGATTGCATGCTGCACACAGGAGGCATCTAGGAACTGGGTTATTGCCTGTTAACACTCAGGTGTCCCATGATTTAACCAAAAAATGTGGTGGGATGTGGGAGTGGGGTGCCAGCACTGAGAAAGACCTGGAGGGCTAGGGAGGGCTGCCTAGCATTTCAACTTTGCTGCCATTCATTCTATTTTGCAAGAGGACATTATTTTATCATTACTAGACACCTAGCATCCCCAAGTCCTCTGCTTGGCTCTGCCTCATTGGCACCACTGGTGGGGACAGAGAACGGCAAGGGCAGGTGCAGGGGAAGCAAGAGCCAGGACAGGTGACACGTCATCTCCATGGGCTTGTGTTCTCAGGACCTTCCTGCATCCTCCACCCAGGCAAGGTTTCCTTGGTGCTTCCCGACTAGTCCTTGGCCTCAGTGGCATGGTGACTTTGAAGAGTCGGAAGCAAGGAAGGAAAAGAACCATCATCGGTGCTTAGTCATTTCCTGATTTTCTCCAGTCAGAACCAAGCTGATGTCTGCTGGCTGCTGGGAGGGACCTTCGCACCTGGAATGCCCGTAGACAGTGGAGAGGCCTAGAAGAGGGCCAGAAGAGCTCTGGATCTGGGAGAAGGAAGTGAGCAAAATAACTGCCATGATGCGTAGTATTCATTTTCTCAGTCAATTCTCAGAACAGTGCAGCAAGACAGAAATGACCAATCTCCTTTTATGGCAGAGGAATCCAAGAGCTGTGTTCTAGCCCAGGGTTACTAGAACCACTTTCTACTATGAGGTTACAAGCAGGGCCAGAGTGTGACCTGTGTGTCTACTCAGAACACTGCCATGAGTTGTGGCCTTGGCTGGCCCTTTACCTCACGGTCCTCTCTTCTTCATCGATAAAGTGAGGAGATGGGTCCAACCATCTCGAAGTCCTCCCCAGCTCTGTAATCCTGTCACCCAGAAGTTCGCCTTTGCTAGTTCACTCCAACTTCTGAGCAGAAGACAGGTGATCATGGACGTGCGGATCACCAGGAGCCAAAGTCCAGTTCCTCTCCTCACAGCCTATGTTGAAATTATTTGAGTAACTAATCACTCATAAGCAATCAACTTTTTAAAATACAAGGATTAAATCCCCACTTTCAAATCAGTCCCTGCTCACGTTTAGCTTTATTCCTTTTTAATGGGTTTGAGCAATTGTATCAGTGCTGATTTCCATTCAAATGGATGGCTAGGAGAGTTTTTAAAGCATGCCAAAAATCTGTTTGTACATCTCTCCAACTCTCTATACGGTGCTTGAATTTGTAATGGTGAAATGTGCTCTTATAAAAGTCATTGTGTCTGTATTTGGACATTTAAGTGTTTATGAAGACACCCTAAACAACTACTTTTGGTCTCAAGAAAAAAAAAAGCAGTGGATCAAGTGAACATAGCCACAGTGTGGTGGAACTGGAAGCATTCTAGGGTCTTGTCATCTGTGTGAACCCACTGCTGGATGTGACAGTACGGATTCTCTCCAGGTGGCCCTGCAAGACCCACAGCTGCCCTCTGCCATCACGCATGCTGAATCTTCATCAAGCACACACTGAATGAGTGCTGGAGTCCCGTCTTGCCTGCAGAGTGAGGCCTGTCCACAGGTGATGATGGCCCTTGTCAGCAGAGTACTCACCAGTGGAATCAGCAAACCTGGAGGAGATGAAAGCTGTCCTGACTAGTCATGTGCTCAGAATTCCGTTGTCAGGCTCTGTCGCTGCATCTGCCACTCCCTCTTTGCATCCCTTAAGCCTGCAGACCTCCACCACTCATGCTCCCAAACAGGGTGCTTTGGCAGCAGTGGCAGGCCAGCTGTGTTAACTGGATTCAAATCCCGCCTCCACTGTTTGCCAGCTGTGTGACTTTGGGCAAACCACTTGAGGCCCGGTTTCCTCATCTCTCAACAGAGCCTATTAATTGACACAGTGTTTATGGGTCCAATGAGAAAACACATTGAAGGCCTTGACCGTGGGAGCATCCACGAGAGGACTCTGCCTTGGAACGCTCTCCTAGGTCCCCCAAGAAGCCCTCATGGACATCAACACTCAAGTCACCCGTTCTGGAGAGTTAATTCTTTTGTACTTCTTCATTGGAATAATCTGTGGGAAAAGGAAAATAATGAAATAAACAAGGGGGGAAAGTCAGTGACCAACCCAATGAGAAGCATAAGCTGCCAGGTGCTGTTAATCACCATTGTCCAGTGGAAGACTGGGTTTTATAGAACCACATCCTAGAACTGTGTTTTTAAAGCCGATTTAATATTGTCATAGAAAAGATACATTGCACAGATCTAAGGTGCCTGAACCAGGTGCCTCACCAGGTGCCAGGGCCCCCCAGGGACAATCATGAAGCCTCTTCTCAGGGAAGCACTGCTGGTCTACCTTCTGTATTGTGGTAAGATCTGCACAAAATAAAATGTACCACTTCAGGTGTATGGTTTAATAGCACTAAACTCACTCCCACTGTTGTGCCTCCATCACCACTACCCATTCCAGAACTTTTCATCCTCTCACGAAGAAACTCTGCACCCTTCAGACAGTAGGCCCAGAGAGCCCGCTTTTAAAGGGGAAGTTCTTTCTGATTGGGAAGGACCCTGGAGACCTCTCACCCAGCTTATTATTTGGATTACATCACCTAGCACGTCACAAGTTCAAGCAGGACGAAATGCAGGGGCTGTCTGTCCCATACTCAGAAGTGACACTCTCCAGTAGGGTGCAGGCTGGGCCCCACTAGTTGTTGGAACAGTCACTCAGTCTTTCTCCACCAGCATGGTGTGTAGGCTAGTCTATAAAACCCCTAGAACTCTCCTAAGACTTGGCACTTTTATATTATAGCATTTGTGTGATATTTTAGTGACTTTATTTTTAAGAAGGGTCTTTCTCTGTAATAAGAATGACTACCATGTATTATCCACTCCATGCCATGTATTACACCAGGTATTTTACATTCGTGATTTTGTCTTAAAAGTCTTAGAGCAGCCCAGCAAATGGGTATTATCCATTTGAAAGATAAAGACGCTTCTGCTCAGGGGGTCTAAGTCACTTGTCCAAGTTCATGGAGCTTGTAAGTGAGAGCTGAATTCAGAGCTGTGTGACCCCAGAGCCCAGCACACCCCTGTGTGCTCTGCTGCCCTTGTCTCTAGAAAAAGGAAGACAGTCTTGGACCCTGACAGTCTTCCCTTGGCCAGT
Source organism: Tarsius wallacei (assembly GCA_963574415.1). Classification (NCBI taxonomy): domain Eukaryota; kingdom Metazoa; phylum Chordata; class Mammalia; order Primates; family Tarsiidae; genus Tarsius; species Tarsius wallacei. The sequence continues at coordinate 45,470 of CAUYQG010296016.1, forward strand.
GTCACTCCACACCCATCTCCCTGAGAAAACCACGCCATCCCTCGGAATTCCCCCAGCTCAGCCTCTGTCACCATAGCAACACTAACCGGCACCTACCAGGTGCCCGTGATGGCTAAGGCACCATGTATGGGCTTCACGTGCATTATCTTGTCAATCCTCACTACATTTCTATGCGATGGAGGCCATTATGATACTCACTTTACAGACGAGGAAACTGAGGCACAAGGAGGATGCGTAATTGGCCTTTGCAGCTCTCTCCACCAGCGTATGGCCTCTGCCTTGCTCTTCCATGCTTCTGAGACACTCTGTAGTTCCTCACATCTCTCATCTGCCTCGAGTTAGTTATATGTTAACTGTTCTTATTTGTGTCTCCACTCCTTGTTTTGTTTTGTTTTGTTTTGTTTTGAGACAGGATCTGTTTTCCAGGCTGGAGTGCAGTGGTACCATCACAGTTCACTTCAGCCTCAAACTCTTGGGCTCCAGCAATCCTCCTGCCTCAGCCTCCTGAGTAACTGGGACCATAGGCATGCACCACCATGTCCTGCAAATTTTTTTTTAACTTTTTGCAGAGATAGTGTCCTACTATATTGCCCAGTTTGGTCTCTGACTCCTGGCCTCAAGCAATCTTCCCACCTCAGCCTACCAAAGCACTATGCCCAGCCTGTGTCCCACCCACTCCTTGAAAGCAGAAACATGACTGTATTACTTTGAGTGTGTGCTGACCATCTGCCTCTCTCCTCATTTATTTAATTGAATGAGATGGTCACATGTGTTGCTGAGATGGGTCTAACTAGTCAAAAATAAAGAGTTTTTCACTGGAAAATAAAATGCAGTCTTGATGAAATTTTCCCGTATTTTCTATTCACAAATCTTTTCCAGAGGTGTTGGCTAGAACCTTGAGAATCGCTCTAGAAGCACATGTCCTCTGAGAGGGACTTTGCAGGAGGCTTTGGAAAGAGGGTGTTGAAGGCCTTCTTCCTGCTCTGGCGTTTTTAAAGTCTCCAGATAAGGAGTCTGCATAGTGGGGATCACTGTGGGGCTTCTTTCTTCATTTTCTGTATTGATTTTCCAGGCACTTTAGTGTTAAACCACGCCAGAAGTGCTGCAGAAATGAATCACCATTATCCAAAGGCCGCCAGCCTCTTTTCCTTCTGACAGAAGGATAATTCCACGTGGATCAAATAAATACAGATGTGTAGTAATTAGTTCTATTCCCAGTGAGCCTATTTCCAGCACACTAAAGATGTGAGCGATTATGGAACCTCACCCCAACAGCTTTTATCAATTTAAACTGCTAAACAACAGGATAGGTCATAACCCAGCCTGCTATTAATAATGTATTTATTATGTGCAACATTATAAATTAGGTGTGCAGACTAGAAAAGGACCCCTTTTAACAAGAGTAATGTGGTCTTCCCCCAGAAGCATCACATGTGCCTGGCCACTCACCTGATGTACAGCCCCAAGGCAATCAAAAGAATAAGGAACCTCATCCGAGGGAAAGAGGCCTACATTGTGGGTAGGATCCTCCACAGAGACGACTTGGCCGTGGCTGACATGCTGGACCTGCCCATCCTGGGCTCGGAGCCGGCACTTGCCCACCTGTACAACACCAAGTCTGGGGGCAGACGCATCTTTGATAGTGCCAATGTGCCAGTCCCTCCTGGAACAGAGAACATCCACAGCCAGGAGCAGGTATGTGGGGCACCGAGTGAGGTCCTGCCCATATCCCACATCCACTTGACCAATCATGAGCCAGGTCTCCTGGAGCCATCCCTACCTGACGCTGCTGTGCTTCAAAGCATCATCTTCTTGGTCTTGCAGAAATTTCCAAAATACTTACTCATTTGGAATAAGCATTTGAAGACCCTGTTAAATTCCCTGGAGTAGTCTGCTGTCAGCACTGAATGCCTTGGCATGGATCAGTTCATCATCTCATCAGCTAGCTAGTCACTTGGTGGGAGCCTAAGAAGTGTGAGTAGCTTTAGGCTAGAAGAAGCGGGGTTAGAAGGCTGCAGGGAGCAAGACTGCCCGCCTGTGGGATTGCAGAGGCCTGTCGCAGGGCAGCAGACATCTCTGGCATGGTGAAAACACTTTGCTCCCCAGGAAGGGCCCTAGAGGGAGGAGGGGAAAGAGCTTGGATGGAGAAGTTAAATGGTGCCAGGAATCCAATGGTCTGGTTTGGGGTTTGCCCTGGACCAGGTCTGTAATGATACATTCTCCCAGCAGGTAACTAGAGCCCAAAATATTTGGAGAAATGTATTAGCCCCTAGAAATGTTTTCTCTCAGAGTTGGCTCTGGCAGACATTCTCCCATTTAACTGCCATCTGTCTCATAACACAGAAAATTCAAAGACAAATGGCTGTTCACACTTTCTAATCTCCGTTTCAGGACATCTCTTGACCATTACTCTGAGCCAGCCACAAGTTTCCCTGCCCCCTTCCTGGGAACCCAAGGAACCGTGCACAGTGAGGCAGTGTGTGGGGGACACTATTCAGGGACTCTGTCCACTCTCCATGGTCATGGTACTCTGCACCTCACAACCCCTGAGCTCAAACATGAAGCCTTTCAACAAAGCAGACTTTGCAGAGATCGTTTAAAGATGGTACCAACTTAGGAAATTGCCCCAAAGTATTCCAGTCTTGCTAATGTGTTCTTGGGCCATATATGAGCCTGTGAAGGAAGTTTCCCTGAAAGGGATCCCAGTCTGGGAAAAGCACAGGCAATGTCAGCAGGAGTGGAGCAGGCAGGCCTCCTGAGCTGGTGTGTCACTTCCGTTGTCGTTCACGTCCACTGCACTTGGAAGATAACGAGGCGGACTCGTTTAGCTCTGCTTCCCAGTAGGATACTTGGCTGTCAGGATTATTACCAGTGGAAGACGTTTTTGAATATCCCCTTTCACACACACACCTTACATTAAACAGTCTTCACAACCAGAATATATATGTGCAATATTTACATTGAATCTTGTCTTCACCTTCATCAAGGAAAACTCAGGCAGTCTGTGCTATGAGACATTTTAGGACTTTATATGCTGATTGTGGTTAAAGATGCAGGCACATTTCATGCAGAGAAACCCTCTTGTGCTAGTAAGGCTAAAAACCCCCTCATAGACACATGAGATTTGAGGATGTCTCTTGACCTATGGTATGCACAATTGCATGACAATAAACCAGTGTTTTACTGAGTTCTCTTTTGCTTGTTTAGAAAACACACATGTGAGGTCATCAAGAAATGAAGCACCCCACTGAGACTTTTCCAGATAGTGACAGTCTACCTCATCTGTCTGAGTGTGTCAGCATTTTGAATCTCAGATGGTGATAAATCAGTAACACCAACTTTTTACAAATGTGCATCATAAATGTAAAGCTGGTAATAGAAAGTTGCAATTATTTTAACTGAGGTTAACGAGGATCCCTGACTCTCAGTCGGGTTTAGCAGTATTTTTCAGCTTCTGCTCTTTACCAGTATAAAATGAATCACTACTGATACATCTATCATATCTTTGCAACAGACAGGGTCAAACAGAACATGATAAATGTTTGGAAATAGTGTAAAGTCATTTGGTTTATGATTAACTAATTTTTAAAAAAATTTAGCATGATCAGAGTGAACATTTCCTCTTTGGTTCTGTGCAAGTTCTGTTTCTGACATATGCTCTGTGTGAAATATTGACAGCTTGGGTTAAATAATCAAAAATGGCAACGCTATTTTAAAGCACTGTTCAATTTTCACTTAAAGATAGCACATAATTCTTTCCAGTGGTGCAGCCTTTACAATACTATTGATCCTTTTCATTACTGTAGGGGATCCATCAACAGACACCCATTTATAGGATTCTCAGAAGCAACAAATAATAGGATTTGGAAGAAATAGATAATAATTCTGTTAGTAGTTGAAACCTCCAAATATACAATATATCTAAGTATGTAGTTTTTAAAAGTCTACGCCAGAATACCTTTCCTTACACTAGTGAAATAATTTGATCTGATTTTAAGAGACCAAAGACCATTTCTACTTCTGCCAAGTGTGACTTTAATACAGCAAAATATGATTGTATACAGAATCTGTCTTCTCAAGACATTAGAGAGAAGGACACAACCCTGGAAGGCACATGCAAAACCCCCTGGGGTGTGCTCATCTCCAGAGCAGAACCAGAGCCAGGGTTCTGTCCTTTAAACACCCAAGTTACCTATAGACATTGCCTGGCACTTAGGCAGCTAAGAGAATGTCATTTCACCCTAATAGGGTACATGGGGTTTCTGGGGAACCCAGGTGTGGCCATTTTTATATATTTTCCACACTGTCGTGACTGCGTCCTCAGGAAGGTTTGCTGGGCAAATACAGCTCAAGAGAGCAGACTGTGCCTTTCATCAAAATAATTTTAATCTCTCAGTTGCAGGCTTCAACAGAACTTAAATCTTGAGTTCTTTCAACTCTTTAGTTTGGAAAAAAAAAGTGTTTTAAGTTTATGTGGTGGCAAAGCAAACTTGAGAAGAGAATAAACATGTTGTGGAGCCCTCCTTCAGGATGGGAGACCCAGAGCAGCATGGGAAGGCTCAGGGGACACAGTGCCTGGTACTGTTGTGTGGCTTTCTGGGATATACAGACTGGAGAGTCTGATGAGAAGACAAGACCAAGGATTGTGTTGTGACCTAGTGCATTCTTTGCTCTAAGGCTCTACCAGTGCGGTGTTACTTATAATTGAGTCGTCTTGCTGTAGACTTCCATCGGATACAAATGCAAATGGCTTATTGACATGAAGACAGTTGCTTCTCCTGCCCCTCTTCTAGCTTCTCCTGTCACTCTTCTCCCCCAACTCCCTGCCAGCTGGGACAGGCAGCGCAGGGAACAAGGCTTGAGTGGAGGCTTGGGAGTCAGAGCCACATGGCAGGACTCACCACTGTGCGATCGTGGGCAGCTCATTTAAATAAGCTGAGCGAATCTATGGATAAAATAGGGGATTACATATACATACAATAGAACTAATAATGGTGCCCAACTCATATTGTGAGTATTAATGAGAAAATTCAGGTAAAGGACTTACATGATCCAAGGGTCTGGCACCTACTGAGAGCTGAATAATCTTAGACATCATCATCTTCAGCATTATAAGTTTGATATTAGAGCTTGGACTACTGTTCTGTTCCTTAAATGTCCACGTGTTTGAGCCTAGTTATTGAGGGAACATTGTTTCAAGCGAAACATAGGCAGGTGCATACTCCCAGAAGGCTGCTCCTGTGAGAATGTTACCGCCTTTAATTGTCTTGCTCTGTAATACACTTGTTTATATCATACATTTAAGACACTTGGCCAACTGGCCCACCATATAAATGTATTTCATGTATATTAATATTAAGTTATAACATTTAAAAACTCAGCAAAGCTTCAAACAGTTAAAGTTTTCCAGACTATAAAGACTATAACTCTTCATAGTCTTGAAAGTATTAAAAAAATCATTTGAGAAATCAATAAGTAAACACAATTATCTGAAAAAGAAAATGATATCAAGATTCAGTTACAGATAGTCAAAGTTTCTTTCTTTTGCTTTCAAAAGCCAGAAAAATGATAATTTCAGAATTTCTCACAAGTAAGGCTACGTTTTTGAACATGTCTTTGGTCTGATTGGTTGACGGTTTCTTCACTTCACATATACATCACTTACAATTCCTTAGTAACTAGAAGAAACCGGGTGAGCAGACCCTTGAAGGAAAGTCCCACGAGAGGTGCAGCAGCTAAGTTAACAGAGCGAAAAGGAGGCCAAGAAACTGGCCATATTAACTGCTACATCTCGGTCCGCAGATGATGGAGCAGCTGAGTCAGCTGATCACCGACCACCTGCACATCCGGCGCTGGCTCTTTAAGGCGGACTGTGGGTTCGCAGGCAGCGGGACAGCGTTCTGTGACATTCCTGCCCACCTGCAGTGCTACAGGTGGGTACAGAAGGAGAGCAGCAGATACAGCCGTGAGGACTGGAGCCGGAAGTGGGCACACGTGAGTACTGATGGGTCTGTGGGCAGTGGGGACAGCAGGGGCTCCCTGGGAGGACAACCAGCCCTGGGTCCTCTGCCAGCAGTGCCCTCTGGGGCCTGGGTCCGCATGTGCAGAGTTGGGGGCCTTGTGGGTTCTAGTACGTGGCTATTGTTGGGGCCCAAGGGGTCTTGGTTCATGTGCTCAGGTGGGTCACAGGAACTGGAAAAGCTTTGATCCCATTCAGGGAATGTTATAGGTCCCAAACTTGCCCTGACCGGGTCTGATCATGCGCTTGGAGCCAACCGCTGCTGTTAAACTAGCTGATGTTGTCATGAGACAAAAATGCTACTAGGGCACAGTTGTTCCCTGGAAGCCGATGTGTGATGGCATTCTGTCAGCAGCTATACGTTTTTGAAGACAATTCGAGGGAATTTATGTCACTGCTGATCCCTGAGAGATGCTGAGAAAATGGTCCCTCCCAGCAAAAGCTGACTGTGGGAGGAGGCCCTGTACAGAGCCCATGTGCAGGGATGTTCCCACACATACTTCCGTGGATGTGTTCTCTGTCCACTCCAAATCTGTCCAGTAATTAAAGTGCACATGGTCCAGTACAGAAATTAAGCCTGCAGTTGCAAAACTGCCCACTTTGTGTACCTCGTCAAGTCTGATTCTCCTTACTCCGCATCTCTGTCAGGCTGACCTGCTGGTAAGGCCTCCAGTCTGGAGAATTCGGAGGCCAACTCCCTCAGCCGGTTTCACCCCCTGTGTGCATGGCAGTTGCCGCTCTGCGCTCCTCATCCACACTGAGCATCCCCACAGGAGTGCAGGAATCAAGACGCGCGTGGTGGGGAGGGAGGGGCACGCGGAGGGAGCCCCATTATTCTTGGGAACCCCGAGCGATGGCTAAATCTCAGAACAGGCGAGAGAGGCACTCCCTTGACAGATGCGGCTGTTCTCCCAGTGATCTATTCTGGGCTCCTCTCCCTCCATCAGTAAATGGACTACACACAGCACCTGTCAGGGCCAGCCTCTTACGTATTATTTAAAGGATACCAAAATGAATTACCCTTCTAGAAAAAAATAAAACCAAGAAAATGTATTTAATTTTGAGGCCCATGGAGGTTTCCCTTATGTTCCCTTTGAACTGGATTTTATTTCATATTGTGTAGCATTTTCTTTTAAAAGTAAAACTGTTGAGATTAAAGCATTTTAAAAGTATGACTTTTTATGTAAAAAAAATTGAAATGGTAGTGTGCAAAGTGTTTACTGGCTTGATATTTCAGACCAATACTTTTTAGAGTTCCTCTGGCATTAGCCTATGATAAATGTGAAATGTTCGACTCCAAAAAATATTCAAGATACTGACATTTGGCTGAATGGTACTTAGAAGCCTCACTTTACATTATTTAATTTCAGTTATTTTAAATGATACCATTTTAAATTGGCACCAAATGTACTTGACACTGTTGTTAATGTTATGAAATGTGAAACTCTTGAATAATTAATAGTCTATCTAAATCATCTTTTAAAACTTAACAAGGAGAAAATAATTATTCAGAAATCTTTTAATAGTCTGAGGCTTGTGCTTAGCCATGATGTGAAGTCAAAAATAAAAATAAAGTGGCTCTGAAAAGCTTTTTTTCCTCTATAGGAGACTATTGACATTCTTTTGCCTTCAAAGTGAAATCTTATTCAGAGCGGAGGTGAACTCCAATCCACATTGAGTGGGGCTATTGAGAATTTAGGATTAGAATTCTCCTTTGTTCCGGAAGACCATCGTAATGGTGCGCATTGAGACATCAAAGCATTACTTTATGAGCACAGGCATGTTTTAATGTCCTATTACAGTTTGTAGACCTGTTTCTCGTGATAATGAAGATGTTGTGTCATCAAGCCTAGCCTGGCACGTACAGAACATATGCTGGCAGGTTATTAAAAATTTCAGCTTCTTGATGAAAGACTATCCTGCAGGCTAAGAGTCCAGAGAAAGACTCCATTCTGGGAGAATTATTAGAAACGAGAATATGACTGTAAGCACTAAATTATGTTAATACTTACAAATAGCATCATTTGCATAGCAGTTTATGACACGATGTCCTGGTTTTTCTCATTGGTGTGTTGTAGGAAACAGATTAAAACAGTGCTGTTTATGGGAGTTTGAACTGTTCTGAGATGCTCTTGCATGCCACGCAGATATTGGTTTTAGATGGAGGCAGGATTCAGTGTAGACTCAAGTATCCAATATAAAGATTATCTCTTTTTTCATCTATCTAATTTAGAACCAGAGTTATTTGGCTGGTTGCAGTGAGACTTGAAATCAAGTTATGGGGCCAACGGCTGCTGAAAAGCTATGTCACATTTTTAAAATCAGTAGAGACATGTTGGTAGTTTTTGGCAAGGCGGAGTGTTAGGTGGTGGCCACTTGAAAACAGAGCACAATTCTTCCATTTTTTTCTTGGTGGCTTGAGACCAAGCCTGTCCTCTTCATCCTACCAGCGAAAATGCCTGCTTCCCCATCAGGGGCCCTCGAGCTCATTCACTGACGTGTGCGATGCTTGTTAAGCTTTAATGAATCCATACACTCCAAGCTCCCATTCCCCGTCGGGGTATTTCTTTTCATTTAGTAGGAATAAAGGTTTAAACAAAGGCGGGCACGCTTGAGAGGGAGAAACCTCCCTGGGCACGCTCACCTGAGGCCGTGCAGGAGACCTGGTTGCCGTGGGAAATGCCCTTACAGTCCTTTTTGTGGCTTTTCTGTTTTTGTTTTGTTTTGTTTTTTTAAAGTAAATCTTCCTTTCCTCAATTCCCAGGATGTCAGATTAGCGGCAGTGATGCCTCTAGTGACACTACTTTGCAGGAGGAGATCTTTGTAGAATAGTTTCTCTGTGTGCAGGACGAATCCATTTACTCTGGGGTTTCTCTGCATGGCCCTTCCTTGGGCCTCTGTTACCCAGAGAATCTGCCAGAGAGTCTGGGTGTCTTGGTGTCACTGACTTACCATTTAAGGAGAAACAGGAAATGGAACAGGCTCTTGAGTGCGCATATTACATACCGCTGTTTTAGCCTTTTGCAGGACCAGTTTTGCCTTTACATGCACTTTGGTTTACTTTGTTAGACACTGGATATTAATCTGGGGATCAACAAAGAGAAGAAAAAACTAATTCAAGGCATCCAGGCCTAGAAAAAACAAAGTTGTTGTTTCGCCTTTTTGCAGAACTGTCAGAAAAACAAAATATACTATTAAAAAGAAAGTCTTACACCAACTCTGGCCGTGAACACCCTGCATCTCTGTCTCTGTTGTGAAGACCTCTGTTGAGCATTGCAGAATGGCTGTGCCTGGGTCTTTTGTGGAATTGAGTAGGTACTTATTAGGTAATCCCAGAGAGCATTGCCTTGTAGCCATATCATTTAAAGAAAAGCTAAAAGATAATATAGCAAGATTAGAGAAATCTTTAATCAAATAAGTACACAATCACTTCCCAAACATAGTTGTTTTCATTTTTGTGTATTAACTTCCAAATGTGTGGAATTTATTTCTTAAAACTACAAGAACAGTGTATATGCCAGATGAACATCAGATCTGAAGCATTCTCTATGCTTCTACAGAGTCTTCACATTAATGGCTGTATAACATTCCCTCATATTGTTGAACTCCAATGTATTAAACCATTCTACTAAGTTGGAATTTTAGGTTGTTTCCAGTTTTGGTTTTTGATGGAGGGAGAGAAAGGAGGGAGGAAAGGTTTGCTGGTTTTTATTTTTGGTTTTGGTATATACCTCTTTTTGCTTCCACCGAATTATTTCCCTAGGAGGAAGCCCAGGAACAGAATATTCCATGGCTCTTGTTACATATTACCATATTTCTAGAAAGACAGCACCAACTTCCACAGTAACTTGTGGAGAGCATGTATCCTAATTTTAACACAAGCACACCAATATTTTAGATATAAAAATGTATCTTATGATTGCTACTATTTGATTATCATCAAAGGATATTCATTTATTATGTTCTTATTATTTAGAAAAACACATCTTTTTTTTTATTGTTTGTTTGTTTGAGTTAGGGTCTAACTCTGTCACCCAGAGTGCAGTGGTATGATCACGGCTCACCTCAGCTTCAGCCTCCTGGGCTCAGGCAATCCTTCCGCCTCAGCCTCCCAAGTAGCTGGAACTGCAGGCACACACTACCATGCCTGGCTTATTTTTTATTTTTTTTGTAGAGACAAAAATCTCCCTATGTTGCCCAGGCTGGTCTCAAACTCCTGGGCTCAAGCAATCCTCCCACCTTGGCCTCCCAAGGTGCTGGGAACGTGAGCCACCACGCCCAACTGAAACCAGATCTTTGAATTTAAAAAGATCTAGATTTTTAAGTAAGGAAAAAAAATCTGGGTTATAATTTTTCCTAATCATCAAACTATATAATGATTTCATTTGTTTTTATATCTTAAAATATTGACTTCTTAGATTAGCTTTTTGTATTTAGTAGTTGCCAGAATACCAGCCTACACATAAGATTGAGCATTTGTAGATCCATGAATACCCTGTAAAGTCTTGGCATTTCCTTGTATTTCTTAATAATAAATATTGTAGAGCCCCTGATGGATGCCAGGCACTGTGCTAAGTACATTACATGAACTGTCTCATTCAGTCTCAGGAAATCTCTGAGGTTCTACCCATTTACTGTCATGCCAATTTAATAAGGAAGGTATTATTATTCTGTTTACAGGTGGAGAAACTGATGCTTGGGAAGTCAAGTGACTTGCCCCCAAGTTCATCTAGTTAAGACACAATTGTGTCTAACTTTGAACCCCCAAGTTCATCTAGCTAAGACACGATTATGCCTAGCTTTGAACCCCCAAGTTCATCTAGCTAAGACATGATTGTGCCTAGCTTTGAACCCATATCTGACTCCAGCTAGCCCAGTGTTTTTGCCATACTGAGCAAAGAAAAGACCCCCTTGGACATAAAAAGTGGAATAATAAACACTGGAGACTCCACAAGGTGGGGAGGGTGAGGAATAAGACTCCCCTATAGGGTGCAGTGCACACACTCAAGTGATGGGTACACCAAGAGCCCGACTTCATCACAAACATTCATCCACATAACAAACTGCACTTGAACCTCTAAGTCTATAAAGATTTTGTGGAAGATAGGACCAGACCCTCTTCTCTGAAAGTCTTGGAGAATGTTCTCCCCAAGGTGCTAGCCTCTGTGACTGTACCACATGCTACTGTGTGTCAGGCTTTCTGCTTCCCAGAGACTCGCAGGAAACACAGATGTCCCTGGGACACAGAGGCCATGGCTCTCGAACTTCTTCCCTTTCTTGGATGACAGAAGAGCTGCCATCCTTTCCCACAAGTCTGCAGACTGGGAGGTCAAGTGGACCATTCAGAACTCAGAGGAGAAACCTGCCCAGAATATCCAGGATTCGTCTCTGGGAACCAACTGCCCCACATCACTGTTGTGTGTGTGGGCAATGGGAGAGATTTTAGATGTCACCCTTTGGTTGTCCATGGGGTGACTGACTTTCAGGGCCTTTCTCAGTTTAATTCACTATCATGATCATTTTGGTGGGTCTGTCAATTCTCAAAAAGCTTGGCATAGCCTACATTCACAATCAGACGTAGCGTTACGAATATGGTGAACATTTAAAACCCTGGGGTTTTTTTGCATAAGCAACCAAATATTTTGGGTTTTTTTAGTCTCCTGCTCCAGGTTGACGTTTTAAGCAGAGTGAGTAACTGGAATAGGCCAGTCTGAAGAGTTGAACATCCAACGCTTCAGTGAGCATCAAGGTGACTAAGCGGCAGTTGAGCTTCCTGGAGCTCCGTGGCCCAGGAGCACCAAGGTTCGACTCCCACAATCTCTAGGGGATAGCCATCAGCAGGTGACCAGTTCTCCAGGCCTCCAATTCCTCACCTGTAAACAGAGACCATTAGTACCTGTCTCCTGGGGAGGTAGTGGGAATTCCATGAAGTAATTCTGAGCTGGTTAGCAGGAGGCTTAGCACATGGTAAGTCTCCAAGAAATGCTATCATTGTTATTATTGTTACCGTAAAATCGTACTACGACAAAACCAGGCAACATTGAATAAGAACATGCAGTCTAATCCTCCTCTGGGGATTCAGAATTTTCCTTAGAATGTCGCGGGCCTCCAGAGCACTGGCTGGCCTCGGTGGTCGTGACATAGGTGTGTGGCCATTGAAGATACAGGATGTTGATTTGCTCGTTCTGGCCTTTTGGTTGACCCAGATATACCTTTAAGAGAATACATCTTGGTAGCAGTCAGTTTTTTATCATGTGAAAATAGAAGACAGTTCCATGTATTTGAACTTGCTGCATGTTGTTGAATAAAGAGACTTGATAAAGTGGATTATTCTGACCAAGAGACTGAGCTCGGTTGCTTCGTGTTCTGGTTCCGGTCGGTGTGTTTTCTAATTAGTGTAGCAGCACGTCACCACAATCACTGGAAGGTCTTCATCATCGACATATTCTTCCTCATCTCTGAGAATAACTCAGAACGTTTTCTTCCAGCTCAGTGGTTACTCCGTGAGCTGCCAGGGCTGAGTCTCGGTTCAGCCCGGTGCTCCTCGGTGCCTGGGGACGATGACAGGAGAAGGAGAATTGCCTCCCCAAGTGACACGAGGGCCGCTACCCTTCCGAGGACCTAGGATAATCAGCCGCACAAGCTGCCGGGGTGTGTGTCCTATTGATTTAATACGCTTCTAATCAGTACATAAAGCTATGGGCCTGCAGTGTTAATTTTTCATATGCTTACAAAGTACCCTTTGATTTTCTGTCACACGTTAATTACAGTGTTTTGCCATTAAATAGGAAGCTTTGTGTAAACTAATTACTAGGTAATCATTGTCTACTGCAAGCGTGCTGTTTGTACCTTTTATTTTATTCTAAAAATGCACAGATCTCACAGTCTGGAAACACTCTACCTCCCAGCCATTAGCTCTCACTAATTCATAGCATTATTGTGGTGAGAGTGTAGGAGTTGTAATTGTTGTGGTATCAGAGCTGTTAATTACCGGAGTAAACAGTTGAAATGGTGCCAAGGTCTATTGTAGAAGGCAGAGAAAAGGAGGTTTAAATGTTCCTCCCGCCATCTGGGGACCGGGGGAGAGGCAAATGCTCGCAAGCAGCAGTGAGCCGCCCTCGCCGCTCCAGCTCGGGGCTGGCGGCCATATGGATCTCAGGATTCGGAATCAATTGAATTTAACTGCCGGCTTTCGCAATAACAGCGTGGAAGGAAGGAATAAAGCAAAAGATGAGAGGAACAAGAATTGGTTAGTGTTTTCACATCCAGGAAGCCGCCGTTGGAGTTCTGGAAACGTCTGCTGTGCTGAAAACCAGAGCAGGCACTTGGAGCGGGTTCAGACGAGTCTCCCTCTCCCCAACAGACAGCCGCGCCATTTGCTCCTGGCCGTCTGTCCTTGGCGACCTCAGTGAGAGGGATGCCCTTGAGAAGACTCAACTCTCCTGGCCTGGGGCCAGACAGCAAAACCCTCACTGTGGGACTCACTGATGTCCTGTCCCTGTACTGGGACAAGCATGGTCTGGAGAGAAGGCCGTCGCTTGGGAAGGCCCCGGCGTGTGCGTGCAGCCAGCTCGGCGGGCGCTGCTCTCCCAGGAAGACACGCTGCTGCTTGCCGTGCCATCCTTTGCGCAAAGTAAAAGCACACGTCCTCCTGACAGTCTCTCGAGTCATTCCTTGGGCTTGCTCCTCTCCCCCATGACTTGAATAAAAAAGCGTCCAAAGAGCACATGTGTTTTCTTTTGTTTTTAATTTTCAATTAAAGAGCTTTCATCAGCATATGCGATTTTCTCAACTACCGATATTTCTCTAACTGAAAAGAAAGAAACCTATTACCAATATTAATAATTATGGCTACTTCCATGTATGGTGGACTTTAAAGCTGTAATGGTTTCTGCTTTAAAATACTGCACAATCTTTAAAACAATCCTGTGTATTTATTTTCCTTTCCAGGATGACAGAAGAGCTGCCATCCTTTAACACAAGACTTCAGACTGGCAGGTCAAGGGGGCCACTGCTCCCCACGTTGCAGAGCTCAGAGGAGCAGCCCGCCTGGCGTGTCCAGGATTCGGCTCTGGGAACCAACCTGCATCCCTGTGATGTGTGTGGAAATTATATTTAATATAATTTCCCTTCAAACCATTTTCCAACGTTAAAAATATTTTTGAAACACCAGCCACTTGCTGCTGTAACTACTTGTTAATATCGTTCCCAAAACACGAACATATTCTTCTTTTTTTTAACCACCCTGGATTATTTATGCGTAATTGTTCCTTGGGCAGATGTTGAAGTAATTCAGGGAGTCATGTAAACAGCTCCTTGAATGAGAAACTGCAGACCCCACACGGACTGCGGGCCAGGACAACACTCAGTGGGCCTTGGTGAGCGCTGATCCGTCTGGGGAGGAAAGTTCCTGTGCCTGTGTCTGTGCAGAGTTCAATTAAGAATTCCAAGCAGCATTTAATCTTTATCTATTGAAAGCCCCAGCATGCAGCGCGGCTGAGCCTAGAAAGAAGCCCGTTGCCCCCTGCGGGGAGGGGAAGGCGAACAGCAGTTTAAGTGCATGGAGCTGAAAGGGGCAAGCCCCACCAGAGCCTGTGATCGGTCGGGGCAAGCAGTTGTGCCACGCCTTGCAGTGGGGGTACAACATATGTGCCTCAGTCGGACAAACGTGTGTGGGGTCGCATCGACGGCAAGGCCTGCGTGTCGGTGGAGGCGGAGGCCCTGGGATGGGGCAGCCTCCTCCAGGAGCCGCGGTGGCAAGGCTGCTGAGGATGGAATTACATGCCGTGCGCTCGCCATCCTTCCTAATGAGAGCCGCCACCGCCGCGAACCACTTGCCACCCAGCCGAAATGGGCCATTAGCTATCACGGGGAAATTGTCTTCGCTGCGTTCAGCAGATGGAGCAAATATTTTACAAAGCAATTTTACATACCAAAAACATTTGTGTGTCTTGGTAATGTTGGCTGTTTTACATGATGGTACCTTCTACAGCAGCATAATTTTCCATCTCATC
>CAUYQG010296018.1:0-14896 GCA_963574415.1 Tarsius wallacei
TGCTCCCGGCCACCGCAGCCTCGACCTGCTGGGCTCCAGCGATCCTTCCGCCTCAGCCTTCCAAGTAGCTGGAACTACAGGCGTGCGCTACCACGCCCGGCTAATTTTTGATTTACTGTAGAGATGAGGTCTTGCCAAGTTGCCCAGGCGGATCTCGAACCCGTGGGCACGGGCAATCCACTCACCTCAGCCTCCCAAAGCGCTGGGATTACAGGCTGAGCCACCAAGCCCGGCCTTTTTGTTGTTGTTGTTGTTGAATCGGAGTCTCACTCTGTCGACCAGGCTGGAGTGCATGGCACACTCACAGCCACGACAGCCTCGACTTGCTGGGCTCCGGCGATCCTTCCACCTCAGCCTTCCAAGTAGCTGGAACTACAGGCACGTGCTACCACGCCCGGCTAATTTTTTTGTTTATTGTAGAAATGAGGTCTCACCAAGTTGTCCAGGCGGGTCTTGAACGAACGAACCCGCAGGCTCAGGCAATCCACTCACCTCAGCCTCCCAAAGTGCGGGATTACAGGCTGAGCCACTGAGCCTGGCTTAGTTTTTGATTTATTGTAGAGACAAGGTCTCGCCATGTTGCCTGGGCTGGTCTCGAACCCGCGGACTCAGGCAATCCACTCGCCTTGGCCTCCCAAAGTGCTGGGGCAACAGGCTGAGCCACCGAGCCAGGCTGAGAAGTTAAAAGCTGCCTTCTAAGCACAAGCTGATACAAGAGCATCCAAATGTTGAAAGTGACCCAACATCCCCCTCTGCTGGCCAGCATGAGTGACTGTTGCTGCTTCACCAATGACAGCATTAGTGCCACTCAGATTACACCTCTAGATTAGACCCATTCATCTGTGGATAGTTCTCCAGAGAAACACAACCTAGAGGACGGATGGATGGATAGATGGATAGATAAGTATTATATCTTATCTATCTATCTGCCATCTTTCTGTTGAGAGCTAGAGACAGAAAAAGAGATATTTATTTTAAGAAACTGAACCTCATGCAGTCTTGAGGGGTGGCAAGTCTGAATTCAGCATAGGATGACAGGTTAGAAATTTAGGCAGGATTTTTATGTCACAATCTTTTTTTTTTTTTGAGTCAGAGTCTCACTCTGTCGCCCAGGCTGGAGGGCAGTGGCACGGTCACAACCACTGTAGCCTCAACCCGCTGGACTCAGGCGATCCATCTGCCTCAGCCTCCCAAGTAGTTGGAACTACAGGCACATGCCACCACGCCCGGCTAGCTTTGGATCTTTAGTAAACATCTCAGGCCGGGTGCAGTGGCTCAGCCTGTAATCCCAGCACTTTGGGAGGCGGAGGGGAGAGGATTGCCTGAGCCCAGTAGTTCGAGACCAGCCTGGGCAAGTTGGTGAGACCTCGTCTCTACAATAAATCACAAACACCAGCTGGGCATGGTGGCACGCATCTGTAGCTCCAGCTACTTGGAAGGCTGAGGTGGGAGGATCGCCTGAGCCCAGCAGGTCGAGGCTGTGGTGGCCGTGAGCATGCCACTGCATTCCAGCCTAGCAGCAAGAGTGAGACTCCAACTAAAAATAAATGAATAAATAAACAAACATCTCAAATGTGACATCCATGTGCCAGCCCTGGACTTGTTTTCCACGCAGTGTGTTCATTACCGTTTTCATTACCCTCCGTGTATCACAGGGGGTGGAGGGGACCGTGCAATCTTTGTCCACCAGCCTCCATGTCAACCTACTTCCCCTGGGTTCAGCCAGCAGAAGACACTGACTGGGGACAGAAGGAGGTAGTGGCGTCATGGCAGGGCGTATCTCTCCCACCCCTCGACTTCAGAGGCTTCTCTGGAAGGGGCCAAAGCTCTTCTAGACAGACCTTCCATGGGGTTACGGCTTCCATCAGGTGGCCTCAGCCCCCGGACCCTGACAAAATCACCTTCTCTCTTTGTCTTTGCAACTGGTCCCCAACTAAAAAAAAAAAAAAAGCTTTAGAAAATCAAGTAACCGCTGCCCTTGACCGATATAGCAGGAACGGTGAGGGCTGTGAAAGGGAAGAGCTATTTCTGTCACGCTGGGAAAATGACATAAAGAAAATGATGAGCTCAGGACTTTAACTTCCAGCTCCAGAAGGAGAGGCTGTGTATTCCCAGAGAGCTTGCACAGGCTGGGGCGCGTGGACAGGAGTCGCTTCTAAGAGTGTTGGCCCAGGCAGGATAGTGTGTGGGGCTGGACGGGACTGAATTACTGATTCTGAATTTCATGTGCGGTGGAAGCAGCTGGCAGCAGCTCGAGTCATTTGCTTAGTTGACCCAAGCTTGGATGCAAGATTGGGCCACATTTAATTCGGTTCATATGCCAGGATTTTCCTGGTCAAACGTCAAGGAAAGAGTGTGGAGAATTTGGAAGAGCAACGCTGGGGAAGACTTGCTGTGTGCAGTTTGCTCTCTGTCCTCCTGCACCCATCCCCCGGGAGTGCAAGGGACATTCCCTTCACCAAGCCATTGAGAAGCAGACTGGCTAGGAGCATAAGTGGATGGATGGATGGATGGGGGAGAGGGAGAAGAGAGAGGGAGGGAGGGAGGAGAGAGAGAGAAAAAGAGGTGAGAGAGAGAGAGAGAGAGGTCTGCATTCAGCAGCTGCAGAAAACATATCTTTTTCTGAAGTATACATGTAAAAACTGATCTGTACTAAGCCAAAAGAAAGCTCCAATAAATCTCAGTTAATAGGTGTCGTACAGATCAACATCTCTGACCACTACACATTTATAGCTCCAGTTAAAAGGGGGAATATATATGGAAATTTTAATCTTTTTAATTTAAAAATTAAAAATGTTCACATAAGCTGGGCTCAGTGGCTCAGCCTGTAATCCTGAGCTTTGGGAGGCTGAGGTGAGTGGACTGCCCGAGCCCGCGGGTTCGAGACCCGCCTGGGCAACTTGGCGAGACCTCATCTCTACAATAAATCAAAAACTAGCCAGGCGTGGTAGCACGCGCCTGTAGTTCCAGCTACTTGGAAGGCTGAGGCGGAAGCCCAGCAAGTCGAAGCTGCAGTGGCTGGGAGCGGCCACTGCACTCCAGTCTGGGCAACAGAGTAAGACTCCCACTCAAAAAAATGTTCACATAAAACCAAACATGGTAGCTCACGCCTATAATCCCAGCACTTTGGGAGGCTGAGGTGAGAGGATTGCCTGTGCCCACAGGTTCGAGACCAGCCTGGGCAACTTGGAGAGACCTCATCTCTACAATAAGTTTAAACATTAGCAGGGTGTGGTGGCGCACGCCTGTAGTTCCAGCTACTTGGAAGGCCGAGACAGAAGGATCATCTGAGTCCAGCAGGTCGAGGTTGCGGTGGGTGTGAGAGTGCCACTGCACTCCAGCCTAGGCGACAGAGTGAGATTCTGACTCAAAAAATGAAAAGGTCGATGCAAAGCCCACCATGCTTGCAGAAACGTTCATGCTGGAAGTCCAAGTTGCCCTGTAACCTTGAGACTACCTGCTGTGGAGACACCCACAGCCCACGGAGAGGCCATGCCCAGCTACTCTGATTAACAGTCCCAGCTGAGCTTAGCCTTGAGTCATCCCAGCCTAGGAACCAGACATAGTCGTGAAGGAACTTACAGTGATACCTTCCTCCAGCCAATGCGTCATTCTGTCTTTTGAGTCCTCTGAATCATTTGGCTTAGACTCCAGAAATCTTAAAGCAGACTCAAACCCTCCCGGCTGTGTCTCATCTAGTATCTTTACCCAAATAATTTGTGTGTATAATAAAGTGAATAAAAGGGCTTTCCCCTCATCATTAAGTTTTGGAGTGGCTGAGTGCTGTGGCTCATGCCTGTCATCCCAGCACTTTGGGAAGCAGAGATGAGAGGATTGCCTGAGGCCACAGGTTCGAGACCAGTGAGACCTCGTCTCTATGAGGAATCAAAAATTAACCAGGTATGGTGGCAGGCACCTGTAGTTCCAGCTACTTAGAAGGCTGAGGTGGAAGGATCACCTGAGCCCAGCAGGTCTGGACTGCAGTGGCCGTGATCATGCCACTGCACTCCAGCCGGGGCGACAGAGTGAGACTCCAACTCAAATTAAAACAAAAAAAAAGACTTAAACAAGCCAAGTGCAGGGGCTCATGCCTGTAATTCCAACATTTGGGGAGGCTGAGGTGAGAGGATTGCCTGAACCCACTGGTTCGAGACCAGCCTGGGCAACTTGGCAAGACCACATCTCTACAAGACCTCAAAAAAATTAGCCAGGCATGGTGGTGCGTGCCTGTAGTTCCAGCTACTTGGAAGGCTGAAGCAGAAGGATTGCCTGAGCCCAGCAGGTCAAGGCTGTGGTGGCTGTGAGCATGCCAATGCACTCCAGCCTGGGTGACAAGAGTGAGACTCCAACACAAATAATAATAATAATAATAATAATAATAATATTTTTGCCCACACATCCCTCACCCCAATAAAATTTAAAAAATAAATAAATAGGCCAGGCTTGGTGGCTCCGGCTATAATCCCAGCACTTTGGGAGGTTGAGGCTAGTGGATTGCCTGAGCCCGCAGCTTCAAGACCAGCCTGGGCAACTTGGCAAGACCTTCTCTCTACAATAAATCAAAAATTACTCGGGTGTGGTAGCGCATGCCTGTAGTTCCGGCTACTTGGAAGGCTGAAGTGGAAGGATCATGAAGCCCAGCAGATCGACGCTGGGGTAGCCGTTAGCACTCAATTGCACTCTATCCTGGGTGACAGAGTGAGACTCCAACTCAAAAAAGTAAAATAATAAATAAATAAATAAATAAATAAAAGAATGAAGACCTAGCCAGGCACAGTGGCTCATGCCTGTGATCCCAGCACTTTGGGTGGTGGAGTTGAGAGGATTATCTGAGCCCACAGATTCGAGACCAGCCTGGGCAACACAGGGAGACCTTGTCTTCTTTATAATAAATCAAAAAATTAGCCAGGAGTGGTGGCAGGTGCCTGTAGTTCCAACTACTTGGAAGGCTGAGGCGGAAGGATTGCCTGAACCCAGCAGGTCGAGGCCACGGTGGCCATGAATGTGCCACAGCACTCCAGCCTAGGTAACAAAGTGAGCCTCAAAAAAAAAAAAAGTTTTGGAGTGGTTTTTTTTTTTTTTTTTTTTTGAGTTGGAGTCTCGCTCTGTCGCCCAGACTGGAGTGCAGTGGCTGCTCCCGGCCACCGCAGCCTCGATCTGCTGGGCTCCGGCGATCCTTCCGCCTCAGCCTTCCAAGTAGCTGGAACTACAGGCGCACACTACCACGCCCAGCTGATTTTTGATTTATTGTAGAGATGAGGTTTTGCCTGCCCAGGCGGGTCTCGAACCCGCGGGCTCAGGCAATCCACTCACCTCAGCCTCCCAAAGGCGCGGGATTACAGGCTGAGCCACCGAGCCCAGCTTGGAGTGGTTTTTTTACACTGGAATAGATAAATGTGGGGGGCGGGGAAGGGATGAACACACCAGAATTCTTTCTGAGTTGGTCCTCATACATTTTTTTCACGTAGACCCTGCACATATTCCCAGGATTTGACGCTGAGGGGACAAGCTTGGAATTCTGTGCTCTTTGTATGAACTTCAACTGTCCATTAATGACTGCCAATTTTGGGAAAAGGTCCTGTTTGGTATGAATGTTCAATTTCATGCTTTTGTGCTGAATGTTCAAGTTCCTCTCCTGAGTGCTTTTTTTAAAGCGAGAGGATAGAAAAGCTCTCACAGTGTGAGGGTACCCCAGGGGGTTGCCTCTTTTTTTTTTTTTTTTTTTAAGTAGAGGGTCTCACTCGATCACCCAGACTGGAATGCAGTGGCAACATCATGGCTCACTACAACCTCAAACTCCTGGACTCAAGTGATCCTCCTGCCTCAGCCTCCCCAGTAGCTGGGACTACAGGTGTACACTACCACATGCAACAATTTAAAACATTTTTTGTGGAGACAAGGTCTTGTTATGTTGCCCAGGTTGGTCTCAAACTCCTGGCTCAAGTAATCCTCTTACCTTGATCTCTCAAAGTGCTGGGATTGTAGGTGTGAGGCACTGTGCTCAGCCTCATTATATTTTTTTCACCATATCTTTTTTTTTTTTTTTTTTTGAGTTGGAGTCTCTCTCCCTCGCCCAGACTGGAGTGCAGTGGCCGCTCCCGGCCACCGCAGCCTCGACCTGCTGGGCTCTGGCGATCCTTCCGCCTCAGCCTTCCAAGTAGCTGGAACAACAGGCGCACGCTACCATGCCCGGCTGATTTTTTTGATTTATTGTAGAGGTGAGGTCTCGCCAACTTGCCCAGGCGGGTCTCGAACCCGCGGGCTCAGGCAAGCCACTCACCTCAGCCTCCCAAGGCGTGGGATTACAGGCTGAGCCACCGAGCCCAGCTTTATTTTGCTTTTAAACTGGTAAACAAGTGATCATTGCTGTCGAACTTTTGTACAAAAAAAAAAAAAAAAGCAGAAACAACTATAAAATGCAAATTGTTTCCTCAGCCCAGGGACCAAGTGTTGAGCGACAGGGACAAGTTTCTGGCCCCAAATGAAGTTTTGGCTACCCACACATATGCACACACATAAAGCGTACATACAAATTTAAATCTATTTGGATGAGGTAGAGTTGAGAAAGGAATCTTTTTCAATGCATGCTTATTCAATGGTGTTTTTATTGTTTGTTTTTAGTATTTGGTTAATGCAATTATCTTATATTTAAGGAAGGAAAAAAAATGCCCTGAGTAACTACTGTATACATTTTTAAGTATCCTTGTGTCAAATTTCTTTACCAATGTTGTATATGTTATATAGCATCTAGGTAACTAATGTAAATTTTCAAATAAATATAGATATATATGAAATAGCTGTCTAGGAGACATACAAAAGTGTGATATCTGAGATTGCTGCCAGAAGAAACACAACCATAAAAATATCGATGGTACTGTTTGGAGGTACGATACCCAATCCTTTCACTTTTGAAATAAAAAGAGAAGACAGTGTATTATGTTTGTTGACATAACGTGAACCCTGAAACCCAAAGCATCTTGTTTTAAAATGCTTAATCTCCCATACTCAGCAAAACACCCTGAACAGAGTAATGTGCGTTTTCAGAGAGCCAGACGACTCGGCCCTTCCACACAAAATATATCCATTTAGTGCTGTATTTATCATATGTAGGTTTCTTGGCAGGAAAAAAAAGCTATTCAGC
Organism: Tarsius wallacei; assembly: GCA_963574415.1. Classification (NCBI taxonomy): domain Eukaryota; kingdom Metazoa; phylum Chordata; class Mammalia; order Primates; family Tarsiidae; genus Tarsius; species Tarsius wallacei. The sequence goes on from CAUYQG010296018.1 coordinate 7,142, forward strand.
AAAACATAAAAAAGCTCTTAGTAGGAAAGTCATCCATTTTGTAGTTAGCAGGGTTTTACAAATACTAAAATATCACATCGAAGGTCTGTTTTAATAAGGCTGATGTATGAGAACCGGGCAGTTTTATAGTGACATATATATATATATATAATTTTTTATTTTTTGTGAGGTAAGTCACATTTCTTTCAAGGTTTCAAAAGCATGGATAGATATGTAAATACAGGAAACACCATGTCAACCATAATTTTGAGTTAAGGCCAGCACTATTTTATCATTCCAAAATTTGTCCTTTAAAAACATTTCCGTTATTTGAAGACTGTTTTACTTCCTCTACAGTCTTTGAGCTTTCCCATTCATTTTATTTATTTAAAAAAAACCTTTTTTTTTGAGTCAGGGTCTCACACCATAGCCCAGGCTAGAATGCAGTGGCAAAATCAGTTCACCATAGCCTTGTCTTCCCAGGCTCAGGTGATCCTTTTACCTCAGCCTCTTGAGTAGCAGAGACTACAGGCACATGCCATCACATCCAGCTAATTTTTTTATTTTTTTTTCCTTCTTTGTAGAGGCAAGGTCTCGCTATGTTGCCTAGGCTAATCTCAAACTCGTGGGCTCAAGTAATCCTCTCGCCTTGGGCCTCCCAAAATGCTGGGATTACAGGTGTGAGCCACCAGGCCTGGCCTCCTGTTCATTTTAGAATGGACCCAAGTCTTCAGAAAATCAAGCCTTTGATCCATGCATTTTCACTTAATTATTCAAACCCATGTGGTGAGAATGGGAACTCTGAAAAAGAGGAAGCTTTGGGGATTAAAACACAAATCCAATCCCTAACAAGCACAGATGGAAGTCTTTCTGCAAAGATATGAAATATGAAGATGTTTCTCTAAAAAGACATCAGATATTTAAAAAAAAAATGACAAGGGAGAAATGATAGGTCAATACAAAATTTTTCTATTTTATTATTTTTTTATTTTTAAAAAGAGCCATTGAAATTGTGAGTCAATAAAACTTTTTTCAGGCTGGGCTCGGTGGCTCAGCCTGTAATCCTGCACCTTGGGAGGCCGAGGTGAAGAATTGCCTGAGTCCGCGGGTTCAAGACCCGCCTGAGCAACTTGGCAAGACTTCATCTCTACAATAAATCAAAAAAATCACCTGGGCATGGTAGCGTGCGCCTGTAGTTCCAGCTACTTGGAAGGCTGAGGTTGAAGGATCGCCAGAGCCCAGCAGGTCGAGGCTGCGGTGGCCGGGAGCAGCCACTGCACTCCAGTCTGGGTGACAGAGTGAGACTCCAAATCAAAAAAAAACAAAAACAAACTTTTTTCAAACTAGTTCCCTTATTTTCTGTATCACTCTCTACCTTGACAGAGTTTCCCAATAAATCCCCACCACTGCCCTCAAGAAAAAGGAGATTGTCCCGGCATAAATGTAGCTGGTTTATTTTAACTTTTAGAGGATTAACAGAAATGACTTGAAAGAACAATGTTCAGTTTTCCTTCTCCTCCTCCTCCTCCTTCTTTTTTAGGGAAATCGTGTAATAACTTTTCACAGAGGCAAATCTTCATTTGAGTCCATAGAATAGTGCCAGGTTTGGGAGGTGGGTGTTAAGCAGAGGGTAGGGAGGATTTCTGTAATAGGATTCTCTCTCATTGCTCTGTTTGCATAATATCGGAAAGAAACATTCCATGAATAATGCAGAAAATAGAACTGTGAGGACCGTTTTAGGGACAAGATTACTTATCAGGCCAGAAGCGTAATTTATTCTGAATAAAAAGGCAACTCAGCCATCTTAACAAATTGGAGGGACTGGCTCAGAGAAGCGGGATAAACCACTTCACCTCTCCATGGCCCCTTGGCCCTAAGTAAAGAGTGACAGCCTAGATGCTAATGTGGAACGGTGGCTCCCAGAAGAGTGTCCCATTAGGCTGCTGGCTGGGTTATCCTGCTGCGTGAGGTGGCACCATCAGGGTGGCCCTTTTACAGATAATCGTGCTGTCTCTCCTCTGATTGAGAGCAACAGGCCTCCCAGTGAAACCTGCAGCAGGACATGCTTAAAAATAACGAGGGACAGGACACCCCACAAGCCTCCTTTTGCTGTCTTAGGTTACCCTCTCCCTTTGGGGCAGGGCTGAGAAGGAATTCTTCAGACCCAGGCAAGGTTCTACGTCACCGAAGTGCAGTTTTTCACATGCTTTGAGCTCCTTCCCATGCTGGGCTTTGGGGTTCCTCCTGGAAGACCTATCATTGCCCCTTGGGGCTCCCTAAACAATATCAGGGTATGCCGACTCACTGCCCTCGTCTACCATCCCCAGCACTATTGATTGTTGCTCTAAAAATAGGGGATCCACCCACCACTGATTAGAAGGCTGCTCTGGTGGTGGCAGTTTCTAGAACATTCTTTGCCACTGCCCATCTTCAGGTAGGTGAGAGGGCCCAAGTTGTGAGATTCTGTATCCTTTCCTCTCTCGGTACTTGTGTTTGGGAGAACATATGAAAGGTTCTCCAGATCAGGAATTGGGCCACCAGAGACTTCTGTGTAAAAATCACAGCTATGATGTTTTCCGGAAGCCATGCATTCCTGTAAAGCCGTGTCCTCTCCAACACAGACGTGTTGTTTCTGTGGGTTGTGCCTAAATGTTGGGGCAACAACCCCAGGAAATAATCAGCACATAATGTGGCTATCTGGACCAACCCAGATCCTCCCTCAGGTCACACAGAGACCCAGCCACAACCCTGGGCTGGAGCCACAGAATTAGCACAGTCATCATGGACAGGGAAGGCCAGACACATTTCTGGCAATATGAGAGGGGCCTGGCAGTGCCTGAGGGCACGGTTCAGAGCTAACGAAGAAAGGGCCTTTGTCAGAGCTTGAGTCCTCCTCAGGTGTGGTGGTGTACCCTTGGTCGGCCGCTGAGTGGACAAGACCCTTGCCAGGAGCACAGTCTGGACATGACAGCTGGTCTCCTAGCCACCCAGTCCCCTCTGACACCAAGTGAGGGCAGAATGGGACCCTGGCTTGGGTCTGATAAAGGTTGCTGGTCAGGCCTTTAGAGTCCCCCCACCTCCAACATCTGACCTTTTCCACCCTCATTTTCCAGTTCTTCCCACTGAGAACTCTCTTGGCTCCAAGCTCAAGCCTCAGCAAAAGTGTGGGAAATAGTTCAGAGCTCTGCTGAGAAAAGAGAAATGTTTCTCCATTTGACAAAGGTGTGGGCTGTCAGCAGAGCTCAAAGTCCTATCCCTGGCAAGGTGTGTACCTGTGACACACTTTGCCCCTCTCCCCGTGCCAATTCCCAGAGAGGCTGGTGGCATTTCTGACCCTTCCTTTCCATGGCAGGTGGAGCTCACGGGCAACAGTATTTATGAGTACATCCATCCTTCCGACCACGATGAGATGACTGCGGTCCTCACGGCCCACCAGCCTCTGCACCATCACCTGCTGCAAGGTATTTCCTCAAGAGGAAAACAAACCAGAGTGAAAACAAGATGTTCTTAAATGTGACTCATGGGCTTTGTTTCCCATGCCTGCCAAGGAGCTGGGGTATGACTAGGGCTGTCCAGTCCAGGTCTCTCAACAAACAGCACCCACCAAGTGGGGATTTGCATTTATATCTCTGCCTTTTAAATCAACATTTATTGAGTACCTTTCACCTGCCAAAGACTGTTAAGTGCTGGGTAGGAGGCAAAGGTAGTTCAAGTCTGTTTCCCTAATGTGTTCTTGGTGCAGAATTTCAGGAGTAGCAGCTCCATGGGTATAGACCTGAACTACTTCTGAACCAAGAGGCCACCAAGGATAGAATTCAGGGACGGTGGGACGGTTCCGTGGAATTGCATGGGGAAAATTACATCTCTGATTAAAATTAGCATTTCCTTTGTTTATGATCATAGGCGATCAATAAACTATCCTGGGATCACCAGTTCTGGTAGCTTTGCCCACAACGGAAATCACAGATATTTTTGTATCACATTAAAGTTTTTGTGGCTATTTAAACATACTGCTTATGCTCATGGCTACTTTAACATTTGGGAAGTTAAGAGACCTACTATGGAATCTTGTTATTTATATAGTAACAAGGTGATCATATCTCATGATATTAATATCATGAGATCCATTTATATCCATATCATTATTGTTTAAATATTTTGATAACTATTGTTCACCACAGTTGCTTTTTTTGGGTAATCTCATATATTTTATTAATTTAAAAACATTATTCTGAATAGGGATCTGTAGATGTTTTGCCATGGCATAGAGCAGTTAAGAAGCCCTGGTATTACGCAAATGACTTCTAAAATTACAATGGTGATGAGTGCTGGGAAGATAGAGAAGAACTTTTTCCAGGGGCCTTGGCCTTTTAACTCCCTCCAACAGTCCAGTGAGGCCAACAGGGCTGTGGACTAGTGTGTCTTGTGTGTGCTTTGGACTATGGTACCCAACTTGGCCAAAATACCTCAGTGAAACAAAATGCCAAAGAAGAAACTTCAAGAATGATGAGAATGGGGTAGCTAGCCGCAGGAAAAAAATGAGTTGCATTCTTATTGTCCTCTTTTGGGAAGGGTCATGCTGAAGCTAGGAAGAGGGAATACAGACTAGCACACTTGGTTGTAAGCTCCCCTGCAGATATAGCTCTGTGGGCCCCAAGTTCTAGCACCAGAACTGATCATTGGAGTCTGATTATTCCTTACGAAGGAGAGAGACTGGCTTGCTGGTTTCTGAGATGAGACAGGGAGCTTAGCTGTAGCTACAGTCTGTGATCTTTACATCTTTGGAAATGATGTGGCTGCGTACATTAACATAAATAATAACTCTGAAGAAGTCTTTTCTAACAAAATGAGGGACAGGATAGAACCTTGCACCTGAAGTGAATTCTTTCACTGTGGGGTTGTTTAAAGCTGGACAAAGACAACAGGAATCTTGGAATGGCTCAGAACATCGTGTTGTTTCTGTTTTTGAAAGTTGCACAGTGGGTTAATTGCATGGGAAACAGTTTTCATTTTATTTCGCCTTTCCTGTGTCATAGCTTCCAAATAAGCATTTTTGAAATGAAAGCCAATGAGTCTTGGGAGTATCATGAGACCCTTTCACCCCCATTTTTGTGGGCTTCAAGTCTGAGGCATAGCAACAGGACACAAGGGGCAGCAATGAGAGCTGGAAGCCTTGGGGCTGCACCCCGACTCATTTCAATGCCTGGCGATGGGTGCAGGAGTCGAGATTCCTATTTGAAGAGTTGATTTTCAGTGTTCTAACTGACCCCCATTGTTTAATGCTGTATGAGAAATGGACTCTCTCCAAACAGGATCGTTAATTACAGGATGATGTATTTTAGACCTGAGCTCTCGTGCCTCTGTGCTTATCTGAAAAGGGTTCGGACAGGCGGTCATGTTAAGGGAAGCCTCTTGCCGGCAGATACCAGCTGCAGGAGCAATTGTGGGTAAAATATGGCAGCCTCTCCAACTAGGGGAGGAGGGGACCCTGGAGCTCTCACAGGGCAGTGCCTCAGGGAGGTGGAAGACCTTGCTTCCATTCCTAGTGGTGACCTGTCTTTAAAGATTAATGTATTAACCTCCACCAAATGGCTGTGTATTTAGAGTGGAGTGACCTCATCCTCCCCCGGAGTGGTGGCCCCTTCTCTGCTTGTGTCTCAGAGTGCTGTGTCCCTTAATAAGAATGTTCCTTCCAGGGCTAAAAATGAAGGTGAAAACGTTGATCTGACCAAGTATGGTCTCATTTGGGATCTGCTACCCTGAGGAAAGTCGTATGCTTCTGGGTTTTCCCAGTATTGTGGATACCCGCCTCAGGGATGGCCAAGACAGTTATCCTGGCGCCAAGCCATCCCATGGCCTGGAGAAGCAGGTGAAAGCTGGTGGAGCTCTGTGGTGCCTACCCCCTGACTCCAGGTGGGCATCATTTCGGCTGCCTTCTTTTGGATCCAAGGAAGCCATACCAGGAGGGCTGGGCTCTCCCCTCCCCACCCAGGTCTCAGCCACAGGCAGAAGCTTTCTGGACCAAGGTCCAAGCACACACAGTGAGGCCTCTGGCTGCTGGGCCTGGCCCTAAGAATGTGTTGATGATGTTGGGAGAAAGTCGGGGAAGAAGCTTGGTGAGACAGTTGCCAACCTAACCTCGCTCCTGCTTGCAGAGTATGAGATAGAGAGGTCATTCTTCCTTCGAATGAAGTGTGTCTTGGCAAAAAGAAACGCGGGCCTGACCTGCAGTGGATACAAGGTATGCTGGGCCGTGGGTGGGGGGGAGGAGCTGGCAGTGAGTCTTTACCGTGTGCTTTATATTTTGCTTCACACTCAAGAACATCTATCTGCAGAAAGGAAGGCATGGGAACCCAAACATGCCACCCCACTAATGTAGAACTCTCTAGAAATGTGGCGCACGGCTGCATAGGAGGCAAGTGTGAGAGCTGGCATTTTATTTTTATTTGTTTCTGAGTTAGTGTCTCATTCTGTCACCCAGATTGGAGGGCAGTGACACGATCATAGCTCACTGCAGCCTCGACCTCCTGGGCTCAGGTAATCCTTCCATCTCAGCCTCCCAAGTGGCTGGGACTACAGGCATGCACCCCATCACATCCAACTAATTTTTTATTCTTTGTAGAGACAAGGTCTCGCTATGTTGCCGAGGCCAGTCTCGAACTCCTGGGCTCAAGCAATCCTCCTGCTTTAGCCTCCCAAAGTGCTGGGATTACAGGCATGAGCCACCATGCCCAGCAAGAGCTGGCATTTTAAAAGGATGTTTCAGGCTGGCTGGAGTTCATCACATAAGACCAGGAATCAACATAGCTTAGGGTAGATTTTACCTTGGCTCTGTCCCTAGAGTTTGCTGAGAATCTGCATTCCAGGGCAAAGTCTAGGCCAGCAGTGAGTATTCAGAGCACAGACCTTGCTCTCCCTTCAGAATGTTCTAGCAAATCCAGTGCTAATGATGATGGTGTGCACGACAGTAATAATAGAGCCCATTCCAAGGTACCAAGTAGAGCTTTCGTGTGCAGCGCTCGTGTAGTCCTTCCAGTTAAGAGCTGCACCAGCCCTTTGACCTGAGTTTTGTTGGCCCCATTTTACAGGCAAAAGCTGGGAGGGGGACATTACAGCAGAAGGACCAGCCAGGCCAGGCAGTCGAGCCAGGACTGTGAGCCCAGCCCACGCTCCTCTGGCTGCATTTCTCTGGCAGACTTCGCTGCTTGCTGTGGTTAATTCTAGAATCTGGGAGTAGGTCGCCTATCAGAGCCGCTGGCAGTATTGTGCCTCACTCAGTGTGAGAGTCAGCTGCTCCTGCGGGAGGGTTGGTTGGGGGAAGTCTGTGCTGAGCCCCTCGATCCTTTTCCCTCCCTGGGCTCCTCACCCTCCTCCCGGGGCTCCTCACCCTCCTCCCTGGGAGGCTTGGCTGCTCTCTCGCCTGCCTTAGAGGACAGACGTCATAACCCAGCACTCTGCAGCTGGAGGCTGCTGGGAACCTTCTGCCAGAAGTATTTGCCCCTTAAAAAGGAGGGAGGATAGCATGAGAGACTTTGTTGCCTTGGTACCCTTTGTCCTCTTTTTCTGGAATGCCCCACTCAGCCCCCTCCTGCCCAGGGTCTGCCTCCCCTCGGCTCCTCCCCAGCCTCCTCCTTGAACCTCACTCTGAGCTCTTCCCTTTGACATTTACCTCACTCTGTTGTCATTGTTTCTTATTTGCTGTCTTAGATTCTAAGCCTCTTGGGTCAGGATGGGAGCCCCGGGAGGAGGGTGAGGAGCCCAGGGAGGGAAAAGGAT
>CAUYQG010296024.1:0-18301 GCA_963574415.1 Tarsius wallacei
TTTTTTGAGTTGGAGTCTCACTCTGTCACCCAGACTGGAGTGCAGTGGCCGCTCCCGGCCACCACAGCCTCGACCTGCTGGGCTCCGGCGATCCTTCCGCCTCAGCCTTCCAAGTAGCTGGAACTACAGGCGCGCGCTACCCCACCCGGCTAATTTTTTGATTTATTGTAGAGATGAGGTCTCGCCAAGTTGCCCAGGTGGGTCTCGAACCCGCAGGCTCAGGCAATCCATTCACCTCAGCCTCCCAAGGCGTGGGATTACAGGCTGAGCCACCGAGCCTGGCTTGTAATCGAGAATCTTATAAGAATGTTTTTGGAAAAAGCACATCCCTGTGAGTTAGCTACTCTTTTTCCAATCAGAAAAGGGTTCTCTTGATAATCAAGTCACTGATTTATTTTCTGTATGCCCCGCCTGAGTGATATCTGAAGCTTAGAGTGGCGATAGAAATAACTTCACAGGGAAGACTCAGTATGTTTCCCTGTCAACCGTCCTCCTTGCCAAGTAATCTCGGGGTTTGCCACCTTTTTTTTTCTTTATTTCTTTTTTTTTTTTTTTTGAATTTTTTTTTTCTTTTGAGTTGGCGTCTCACTCTTGTCACCCAGGCTGGAGTGCAGTGGCACATTCACGACCACTGCAGCCTCAACTGCTGGGCTTAGGCCTTCCAAGTAGCTGGAACTACAGGTGCACACCATCACACCTGGCTAGTTTTTGTGATTTATTTTAGAGACGAGGTCTCACCAAGTTACCCAGGCTGGTTTCGAAGCCCCCAGGCTCAGGCAATCATCTCACCTTGGCCTCCCAAAGTGCTGGGATTACAGGCTGAGTTACTGTGCCCAGACTTTTTTTTTAATATTAAAAAAAAGAAGGAGGAGGGGACAGCAGAGAATGAGAACAGATTAGGCTTTATAATAGAAGCGTCAAGGTGGTTCCCTGCAGGGTCTGGTCTAATCACTGGTAACTTGAGACCGACTTGCTGTCACAAGTGCCTGGGTAGCAGCATATTGAGAAGCCAATCACAGGATGGAGGGCAAGCTGAATTAACTTACCTCTCTAACCCAGTTACTGTTTTCCAGGGCTGCCAGTGGAAAGTAAATTTAAGTTAACTTATAAAATATTCATATGAACAAATGTGAAAAAAACAATAGGCCAGGGGCAGTGGCTTAGCCTGTAATCCCAGCACTTTGGGAGGCTGAAGCTAGAGGATTGCCTGAGCCCCGGGGTTCGAGACCAGCCTGGACAACTTGGTGAGACCTCGTCTCTACAATAAATCACAAAAACTAGCCGGGTGTGGTGGCATGTGTCTGTAGTTCCAGCGACTTGAAAGGATGAGGCAGAAGGATCGCCTAAGTGCAGCAGATCGAGGCTGCAGTGGCTGTGGGAATGTCACTGCACTACTGCCTGGGCGACAAGAGTGAGACTCCAACTCAAAAAAAAAAAAAATTAATAGACATCAGTCAGTTGTTCAGCACATATTTGTAAATTGAAGTTCTTCAAACACATTTTACTCACATTTTCTCCAACTCCAAAAATAATTTTGGAAAACTATGTACTTTCTCACTTGTTTTAAAGATAACATTCCAATTTTTTCAACAAAAGTTTTTTGTTTTTATTTTTATTTTTTTTGAGACAGGTCTTGTTCTGTCATCAAGGTTGGAGTGCAGTGGCACAATCATAGCTCACTGCAGCCTCAAATTCTTGGGCTCAAATGATCCTGCCACCTCAACCTCCTAAGTAGCTAAGACTATAGGCATGTGTCACCACATCCAACTAATTTTTAATTTTTTGTAGAGACAGTCTCACTATGATGCCCAGGCTTGTCTTCAACTCCTGGCCTCAAGCAATCCTGCTGCCTCAGTCTCCCAAAGTGTTAGGATTATAGGCATGAGCAACCATACCCACCTCAACCAAAGCTTAAATAGTTGCCAAGGAGATCATTTCTAGCTGACTGTAAATGTTAACATTTTCAACAAAAACCACAGATCACTTTTAACAGTGTCTGATGGAATCTAAATATCTGGGCAACTTAAAACTCATTTTCATCCCCTCAAAAATATATAAAAATTGTTGCTTAATATTTGGCCATTTTCTTTGACTCCCTTGGGGGATGTCCCAAAGCCCCTCATCTGAGCAAAAGTGCTGATATTTTGCTCTCACTCGCTGCCAGTGTGCCAACTGCTTCTGAAGCCACTGGCAGTTGCTGAAGGTCTCATTGCTCTAGGGATGCTAGGGCTGTTGTTGGGGCATGCCTGCCAGAGCCATGCTGAGACAGCTAGTGCCATTACGACGAGGCTACCCACAGATATTGCCCTAGAGCTGCTTCTGGGCTGGGTTCTGCCACCCCTTTGGGGGCAGCCCACACCAGAGCGGATGCTGGCCTGGGGTCTGCAAATGCTGATACTGTGTGCTGCTCCTTTTCTTTTTCTTCTTGTATCCATTTCACTTCTTCATATGATTTTATCCTAATAAATTTATTTTTATCCTTGAAATTTTTTTATTAATCATACTATCATACGTCTCTGCAACAAAATAGGTTTTCAAACTGTGTTTATGGCTGGAATTCAGAAGGAGGATTATAGGTAGATTTCTTATTCTAAGAACCACAGCACCCATGGGAAGGCACTCAACAGTTTGGTTCAGGCCGGGTGCATTGGCTCACACTTGTAATCCCAGCACTTTGGAGGCCGAGGCAAGGGGACTGTGTCTCTACAAAAAGTCAAAAAATTAACCAGTCATGATAGTACATTTATAGTCCTAGTTACTTGAGAGGTTGAGGTGGAAGGATTGACTGAGCCCAGGAGGTCAAGGCTACAGTGAGTCGTGATTGTGACTCTGTACTCCAGCCTGGGCAACAGAGTGAGACTGTGACTCAAAACATACACACACACACACACACACACACACACACACAAACCAATCTGGTTCCGCATCATGCTCAGTGGACTAGGAACAAACAGTACGGTGCCTGGGATATAGATGTTTCCATCAGTTCTTGATTGGGGATGGAGGGAAGTAAGTAAAAATGAAAGTGCTGTTATCGTACAAAATTCTTTGTGACATTTTTAGGAGCAGAAAGTAGCACTGCTTGGGTATGAAGGGGTACCCCCCTCAAACAGAATTATCTTTCTTTTTTTGGAGGGTAGGCCCCTTGTAGTACACTCAGAATTTGTTTTTCTGGATCAAACAGTCAACCAAAGTTTTTATCTGGAAGTTATGAGAAAGTCGGATCATGATTTATGGAAGAAATGTCCCAAATTTGGCAAATAGGTGGCTGGTTCTTCTACCATGACAATACACCTGCCATACCACACTGTGTTCAGCAGTTTTTGACCAAAACCAGCATGAACCCCGGGCCCCACCCTCGCTATTCACCCCATCTCATCCTTCACCCCTTCTCACCCAGAGCCACTTTTTTTGGTTTCCTCCGATGACAAAAAGTCCTCAAAGGGAAACATTTTGCCCATGTGGAAGAGGTGAAACCAAAAACAGCAGAAGCACTAAAAGGCAACAACATTGACAAGTTCAAAAATTGTTGTGAGCAGTGAAAAAAGCATCTTGATAGGTGTACTGCATCAAACGGAGAGTACTTTGAAGGTGACTGAAGTATAAACATGTAAGAACACTCAGTTTTTTAGAAAGAAATTTCAAGTTTTGTGGATCCCCGAAAAAGCATGCCCCCAAAATGGTAGAAAACATTTATCCCTACTTCTATAAGGCCACCTCTGCATAAAGCGCCAGGGACATCTTGAGACTGCAGCCCCAGGGAGCAGCACACAGTATCAGCATTTGCAATCCCCAAGCCAGCATCCGCTCTGGCGGGGGCTGCCCCCAAGGGGGTGGCAGAACCCAGCCCAGAAGCAGCTCTAGGGCAGTATCTGTGGGTAGCCTCGTCATAAGGGCACTGGCCGTGTCAGCATGGCGCTGCCAGGCACACCCCAACAGCAGTCCCAGCATCCCTAGAGCAATGAGACCTTCAGCAACTGCCAGTGGCTTCAGAAGCAGTTGGCACACCGGCAGCGAATGAGAGCAAAATATCAGCACTTTTGCTCAGATGAGGGGCTTTGGGACATCCCCTGAGGGAGCGAAAGAAAATGGCCAACATTCGACAAGATTATTTGCAAACCCATGTGAAACACCAAGGAGGCATTCCTCAAAAAAAAAAAATCGGTATGGACTTTTAAGGGTCCCAGGGGTCCTATAACCACAGGGGGAAGCCAGAACCAAGAAAGTATTGCTCTTCTACACGGGTCTGCCTTTACTTATCTGCAAGACGTAAGCTAGGAATTTTCCAATGCTGGAGAACGCCCACTCAAATTAAGGGAAGATAGTATTACTATGGGTCAAATCGGGATGAAGTGCATAAGTAGGAAAAAAAAAAAAGAGGTTACGTGGCAAACCTACCTTCCAATTCTATTTTTTTCTTTTCTTTTCTTTTTCTTTTAATAGAGATGAGGTCTTGCTATATTGCCTAGGCTGATCTCGAACTCCTGGGTTCAAGCAGTCCTCTCATCTCAACCTCCCAAAGTGCTGGGATTACAGGCATGAGTCACTGCATCCAGCTCCTACCTTCCAATTATACAAAAGGAAAAAATAAAATAAAATAAAAAACAAGCATTTGCTGATAACCAACCTTGAGTTCCATTCTTAATTGATAGGCACTTGGTCACTGATTTTAGTTGCCTTTTGGGGGGATTGATGTTCTATGAATGAGAAGTAATATAGACATGCCAAGCATGTTACTGACGCCTGAAACAGAAGTATCTCTTTCCTCTCTGAGAAAAATACCAGGTGAAGGGCAGGCAGGAAGAGAATCTGTACTCTAGAGAAGGCTTTCTGTTATAAATTTAAGGCCCTACTTCTAGCAAATTGCCAAAAAATTAAAAATCGGTAGGCAGCTAAGCCTGGCACAGAACGTGTTCTGAAAAGAACTTGCTGTATCCACTGGCTTTCTCCCCCTTTTTTTCTCAAGAAGATGAATAAACAACCCTGTAACAGCTCTGAACTGGGGAAGCATTCTGGCTCTTCAGGAGACAAGTCAGCATGTGTGCACATTCCCAGAATCCCCCAGACTACACCCCCATTGGCAAGTAACTCCCTAAACCCCAGTTAGCTCTGAAAGAGGTAAAGGCGCTGACACTAAATGGTAGGCTTGATTGCACAGGCGAACAAGTAAGGCCATCAACCATAAGCCTCTCACACTGAATTTCAACAAGTCTGCAAACTTTTGTCCACAGTCCACTACTTGGTTTAGTTCTAGATTACTTATCTAAATGTAAGCTCTTGTCCAGGGGCAGTGGCACACACCTCTAATCCCAGCATTTTGGGAGGCCAAGGTAGAAGGATTGCTTGAGCATAGGAGTTCAAAACCAGCCTGGGCAACATAATCAAGACCTTGTCTTTAAAGGAAAATAAAAAAAGTAGCTAAGCATGGTGGCATGTGCCTGTAGTCCCAGCTACTTGGGAGGCTGAGGCGGAAGGATGGTCTGAGCCTGGAAGGTCAAGGCTGCAGTAAGCCATGGTCGTGCCACTGCACTCCAGCCTGGGTGACAGTGAGACCCTGACTCAAAAAAATAAAATAAATGTAAGCATTTTTCTTTTTCTTTTATGTCCTCTGTGCTACCCAGGACACTGGACAGGGATTAATAAATACTGTTTCATTGATTAGATACACGTGATTCCATTGCTGAACAAAACAAGCCATTATCAGAAATAATTTAGAAAAGCCCTGAAAAATTTAACCTCTGATTATTCTTTAAAAGTGAATGTCCTACAGTATAATCTCCCAGGGCCCTATGCATTCTGGTGCTGCCTGGACCAGGCCCTGACTTGCAGCAGAAAGCGGGAGATATATTTTGGATGGTAATCATGTACTGGCAAATAGAAAAAGAGTCAAGGGATTTTGGATATGCCAAACAATTTTTACTATGCCAACTCACTCATGTATTCCACACTACAACACTGAGATGTAGTCATTTTACAGATGAAAATAGCCAAGTTCATAAAACTGGGGGAAATTGAATCAGGGATAAAACTGGAACCTGGATCCAACTGACTTTGGATCTTGGGCCTTTTCCAGCACACCACAGGGCCCCCTTTGGGAGAGAAGTCGAGGTTAGGGCATCTGGATGTCTGCTAGTTCTTGTTGACCTCTAGCTCCCATGTGGGTCCTACCCTTGCCAGTCCCTTTCCTTCCCCCAGCATCGGGCAAGGGCTCAATGTCACAAATCAGCCAAAGTGAAGTGTCTCACTTCTCACAAAAGTTTCCCATCCAAATCCAGAGCTAGTCATGCCCTTCTGAGCATATTGTAGCTATTTATAGAAAAGGAATCAGATAAGAAAGGGAATTTCCTGAAGTGAAGGAAAGAGGAAATCCAGGGATGTCACGTGGGCACACAAGGGGTCCCCACGACCTGCTCTGTGCACGTGTGGAGAACAGTGTGGCGCTTTATTAGGCAACCTTGAATTTCCACCTTGGAAATACTGATGACTCATATACAAAAGGAATACGATGAGTTTTCAAAGAGGAGACCCTCAGATGTCATTTGGGGCTTGGTTGCTAAGGAATTAGTTCCACATCTTGTTTGTGATCAACAGCTGTGACTCCAGAAAACTCCGTTTTGTTTTTCCTCTAATGGGTTTCTCAAAAACCAAAGTAACACCCCCAACATCCTGTCATTTGATTTTTTTTTTTCTTTTTTAAAGACAAGATCTCACTATGTTGGCCATGTTGGTCTCAAACTCTTGGCCTCAAGCCATCCTCCCACCTCAGCCTCCCAAAGTGCTGGGATTACAGGCGTGAACCACCATACCTGACCTGTCATTTGAATAACAATAGCAATAATGATAGCAAACAAATAATACTTAAAATGCAAGAAGCATTATTTTCATTTATTTTCATAGTTTACCCTGGGAGCTAGTTATGATGGTATCGCCATTTGACAGATGAGGACACTGTGACATGAGGAGTTAAGTATCTTGCCCAAGATACAGGGCTAATAAGTGGCAGAGCCAGGATTCAAACCTGGGTTCTTTGGCTCCAGCGTGGGTGCTTATCAACTCAAGAGAAAGACAGTACTCTTAATTAGAAGGATGTTCCTTACAGAAAGAACATTGAATGCATCATCTGGAATACAGCTCAGCTTGGGGTGGTATCACGGTGTCAGCGTTTTACTTTCTTCTTGCCTCTGCTGGAGTTGTCAAAAAAAAAAATAAGTAAATACATAAAGAAGAAATTCAGAGTCTGGTGCTCTGAAAACGAAGTAACACATGTTTTGCCTGTACTGATCTCTGTGTTTATGTCAGATTTGCAGACTGGCATGAAAAAAGTCTCCTAGCCCCATTTTTATTAATCAGTCCAGGTATCTACAACAATAGATTTTTTCCTTGTTAGCAACCAGGGAATCAGCAACTAACAAGACCGTGGCCAAGAGAAAAAGGCTAGAGTCAACTGATGTCATTTGTATCATAAGCTGCCAGGAGGTAAGGAGTTAAGTTCACTAGAGAAAAGGAAAACCATATCTTCCTATTCTTTGTCCTTTTCTGATACATGTCCCCAATTAACTCCTTATACAGCAAACTACAGCCATGTCAAGCTTCAGAGACTCAATCTAACAGCACCCTTAGACTTTTGGTTAAATATGGTATGTTTAACATGAGCCTATTACACCTAACGAAATGTCAATAATAAAACATCAGAAATAGAAAAGTCAAAAGTCGGCCAGGCTTGGTGACTCACGCCTATGATCCCAAAATTTTGGGAGGCTGAGGCAGGAGGATTGCTTGAGGCCAGGAGTTCAAGACCAGCCTGGACAACAGGCTGTAGAGAGACCTCACCTCTCCAAAAAAGAAAAAAAGGTAAAGATGAATGATATGTTAACATCTCTTTAGATGACAAAAAGAAAAAGATGGATGAGCTATTAGGCAGAATGGAAAACCCAACCATCTAAAGGCTTGCAAAGGGGAGAAAACAAGAAAAGAGGGTTGTTTGGGCACTCCCCACCACCCCCACCAGAGCCCTAGAAAGCCTAGATTTTAGAACCATCAAGTAATATGAAGGTTATGTGAGGCGTGAAACTGAAAATATGGATCTTTGATGAAAGACTACATACATAGTACAGGTTCTCTCCTTTTCCTAGTATAGCAAGACAAGTTACCTACCTACCCAACCATGGGGAACAAGAAATTATTTTCAATCTGAATCTCTAGATTACTTATCTAAATGTAAGCTCTTGGCCAGGTGCGGTGGCTGGGATTACAGCTCCCAACACTTTGAGAGGCTGAGGTGGGAGAATCGCCTGAGCCCAGGAGGTTAAGGTTGCAGTGAGCCATGATTATGCCATCGCACTCCTGCCTGGATGACAAAGTGAGACCCCAACTCAAAAAATTAAAGTATCAAGCATCAAAATGGCATTGAGTCTCTTCATAACAATAGCAGATGCTATAGGTTAATGGGTCATTTTTTGATCTTCAAAAAATCTGAGGAAACTTTTTTTTCTGACTTAGATTTCTATATCCAGTCAAATTTTTAACCAAGTACAAAGGTAGAATTTAAAAAATCTTTTTGGATATTTAAATCCACAAATGTTTTACTCTTCATACACACTTTGTCAGAAAAATATTAAATGATTGTTTTTTGAAAAAAGAAAAAAGAAAACCAAGAAGCAGAAGTTATAGAAATCAGAGGACCCAACTCAGGATAACAGCTGTAAAGGAGCCTTGAAAAGCAACCCTTCCAGGCTGGAATTTGAGGGGGAACTTCTTTACAAAAAGAAATTCCTGGATTAAAAAACAAATCCAATGTACGTGTGTGAAACACAGAATCAAGAGGCTATTGGAGCATTTAAAATTAGTGATTGCACAAATTAAGAAAAAAATATTGGCCAGGCACTGTGGCTCACATTTGTAATCCCAGCACTTTAAGAGGCTGAGGCAGGAGGATTGCTTGAGCCCAGGAGTTTGAGACCAACTTGAGCAATATAGCAGGACCTCGTCTCTATTTAAAAAAAAAAAAATTAGCCAGGCGTGGTGGCATGTGCCTATAGTCCCAGTTACTCAGGAGGCTGAGGGAAAAGAATCATCTGAGCCCAGCAGGTCAAGGCTGTAGTGAGCCGTGATCATGCACTCCAGTCAGAGTAAGACTCTAACTCAAAAAAATTTAAAAAAAAACAAAACATGGGGCAACCCTCTTGGGTCCCCTCCCACTCTGGGAGCTTTTCTGTACTCCCAATAAATCCTGCTTAAAAAAAAAAAAATAACAGGTGATTAAATTTCAAAATGGATTAAGTCAAAAATGGTGCTATAAACACATTATTTAGAATTATGGAGGAAAATGCCATAGGAAACAATGATGAAGTAGACTCCCCTAGAGAGAACAGGACTATGGCTGGGGAGGTGGGGGAAAGGGGTCTTACATTTCTAAAATTACACTCATGAGTTCCTCTGCTAAAAACTAAAATTGGGATTATCCGTTTCTGGCCCCCTATCTTCTCTGAAGATAGCTTTGTTGCTTAATAAACTCCTTCTTTCACTCAAAAAAAATTTAAAAATTAAAAATTCAAATCAGTTCACTTTCAAAGGCAGTATGGACCTGTCATTCCACATCTAAGATGGCACATGTCATGTTTTTGTGCTGGCTAAGACTTGCAGAGATCATCACACATAGTGAAGGAAACAAAGATGTCTGAGAAACAAATTTCTTGGGATCAGCCAGTAAGAGAGCAACACTTAACCACAAGACAAAACACAGGACAACAAGAAAAAACAAAAAGTTCAGAGAAGAGAAAAAGTAACCAGAGTTTATGCTTGGCTTGATGAATGAAGCAAACTCAGAGCAGTTTAAGAGGAAATACAAGGGATAGTAAGGGTAATTAGCAGAGTTTATTCTCATTCCATGTAAGTATATCTATGTATATAAAAGTAGCATGTTATAGATATGCATATATATGTCTAGTAAGTTATGCATGTGAACGTACACAGTTGACCCTTAAACAACACAAGTTCTAATTGTGTGGGTCCACTTACAGGCAGATTTTCTTTCACCTCTGCCACCCCTCAGAAAGCAAGACCAGCCCCTCCTTCTCCTCCTCCTCAGCCTACCCAAACGTGAAGACACAGACCTTTGTGATGATCCATTTCCTCTTAATGAAAAATAAGTGCCAGGCACGGTAGTTCATGCCTGTAATCCCAGCACTTTGGGAGGCAGAGGCAAGAGGATGGTCTGAGCCCATGGGCTCAAGACTAGCCTGGACAACATGGCAAGACCTGTCTCTACAATAAATTAAAAATTAGCCGGGCATGGTGGCGTGTGCCTGTAGTTCCAGCTACTTGGAAGGCTGAGACAGAAGGATTGACTGAGTCCAGCAGGCTGAGGCTGTGGTGGCCGGGAGTGTGCCACTGCACTCCAACCTGAGTGACTGAATGAGATGCTGACTCAAAAAAAAAAAAGGAAAAATAAGTAGCCAAGCACAGTGGCTCACGCCTGTAATCCCAGCACTTTGGGAGGCGGAGGTGAAAGGATTGCCTGAGCCCAGGGGTTCGAGATCAGCCTGGGCAACTTGGCGAGACTTCATCTCTACAACAAATTGAGAAAATTAGCCAAGCATGGTGGCACACACCTGTGGTTCCAGCTACTTGGGAGGCTGAGTCAGAAGGATCACCTGAGCCTAGCAGATCGAGGCTACAGTGGCTATGAGCATGCCAATGCACTCCAGCCTGGGCATCAGAGTGAGACTCTGACTCAAAAAAAAAGAAGAAAAATAAATAAATTTTCTCTTCCTTAGGATTTTATTTTATTTTTAAAGATGTGGGGTACAATTCA
Organism: Tarsius wallacei; assembly: GCA_963574415.1. Taxonomy (NCBI): domain Eukaryota; kingdom Metazoa; phylum Chordata; class Mammalia; order Primates; family Tarsiidae; genus Tarsius; species Tarsius wallacei. The sequence continues at coordinate 10,814 of CAUYQG010296024.1, forward strand.
GGATTAGGTATACAAGTTGTCACCATACAGGTAAAGTTAGGGCCTCCCTTTGGTCCCCACTTTGCCTGGTTTGAAATCAGGTACCTTTATTGATGTTGTGTCTGCCCTCCCCATCCCAAGGATTTTCTTTTTTTTTTTTTTTGAGTTGGAGTCTCACTCTGTCGCCCAGACTGGAGTGCAGTGGCTGCTCCTGGCCACTGCAGCCTCGACCTGCTGGGCTCCAGTGATCCTTTCGCCTCAGCCTTCCAAGTAGCTGGAACTACAGGCACGCGCTACCACGCCCGGCTAATTTTTGATTTATTGTAGAGATGAGGTCTCGCCAAGTTGCCCAGGCAGGTCTCTAACCCGTGGGCTCAGGCAATCCACTCACCTCAGCCTCCCAAAGCACGGGATTACAGGCTGAGCCACCGAGCCCGCTTCAAGGATTTTCTTAATCACATTTTCTTTTCTCTAGCTTGTTTATTGTAAGAATACAGTATGGAATACATATAACATTCAAAATGTGTTATCGACTGTTTATGTTATCAGTTATGTTCTAGTCAACAGGAGGTTATTAGTAGGTACATTTTTGAGGAGTCAATCAAGTTCTACATGGATTTTCTTTTCTTTTTTCTTTTTTTTTTTTTTTAATTTTGAGTTGGAGTCTCACTCTGTTGCCCAGGCTGGAGTGCAGTGGCACACTCACAGCCACCCCAGCGTCGACCTGCTGGGTTCCGGTGATCCTTCTGCCTCAGCCTTCCAAGCAGCAGGAACTACAGGTGTGAGCTACCACATCTGGCTAATTTTTTATTTATTGTAGAGATGAGGTCTCGCCACTCGCCTCGGCCTCTCAAAGTGCTGGGATCATGGGCTGAGCCACTGAGCCCGCCCTACTTGGATTTTCAACTACATGGGGATTGATTCCCCTAACCCTCGAGCTGCTCAAGAGTCAATTTATGTTTTATGTATGTTCCAAAATGTTAGCAATAATTGGCATTATGATGATTGATACTGACTGGTATTGTGAATAATCTTGGATTTCATTGCTGGATTTCACAGCTTTAACTTCAACTCTTTTCATAATGACTGTGTTTTTGTGTTTACTTTTTCTTTTGCATTTACTAAATAACATTTAGAATTGGAAGGGACAAGAGAGAATTAAGATGGTTAACTGAGCACAAATGCCTAAACTGACAGAAAAGAGATGGTATGTTTAAAGTAATAAACCCATAATGTAACTGGAGAACAGGAATGGGGATTCTTGGTGGACCAGAAACAAGAAAAAATTTCTGGCCAGGCATGGTGGCTCATGTTTGTAATTCCAGCACTTTGGGCGGCTGAGGTAGGAGCATCGCTTGAAGCCAGGCATTTGAGATCAGGCTGGGCAACATAGCAAGACCCTATCTCTATTTTAGAAGAAGAAAAAGAAGGAGAAGGAGGAGAAGAAATTTCTAAATAAGAGAAGGCAGGCAGAATTGGGTTAACAAAGGAAGTTGTTCTTTAAAAAGCCAAAAACTGTTCCAGAAAGAAGAAGTAATTCTGGAATTCTCCTAGCCTCCAACCCTCAGCGGGGAGGTGGAAGTTGTGAGGAGTAAGAAGAGAGCCCAGAGGCAAACCTGGGGGGTAACTGGTTTGGGACATACCTTCGGAACAGCCAGATGGGACAAGTCCTGACTCCTCCTTGCCAAGTAGAAGCGTCTACCCTCAGGTAGAAGCATCAGATGGGAGCTTGGGAGGAATGCCTTGGAAACATCTGGAAATACAGGGGAATCTCAATCCCCAGAAGACTAACAAGGACACTATAACTCACAGCTGAGAATGATCAATCATTCGAGAAAAACTAATATCCTGAAAGGTAATACCAAACTCAATAAGAACAAGTTCTTTTTTTCTGAGGACACAGGATTAATATCCTCAGATAGATAAGAGAGGATATTGTATCCCTAAAACTGAATAGGACTTTAAATTTTTTTTTTTTATTTTTAGAGATGTCCTGTCATCCAAGCTGGAGTGCAGTAACGCAATCATAGCTCACTGCAACCTCAAACTCCTGGGCTCAAGTGATCCTCCCATCTCAGCCTCCTGAGTAGCTGGGACTACAGGTACATGCCACCTTGCCCAGTTAATTTTTTGAATTTTTGTAGAGATAAGGTCTCACTATGCTGCTCAGGCTGGTCTTGAACTCCTGAGCTCAAGCAATCCTCCCACCGTGGCCTCACAAAGTGCTGGGATTACAGGTGTGAGCTACCATGCCTTTTTTTTTTTTTAAGCTGAGTCTCACTCTGTCACTTAAGCTGAAGTGCAGTGACACGCTCACGGCCACTGCAGCCTCGGCCTGCTGGGCCCAGGCGATTCTTCCGCCTCAGCCTTCCAAATAGCTGGAACTACAGGCGCGTGCTACCATGCCTGGCTTATTTTCTGATTTATTGTAGAGACAAGGGCTCACCAAATTGCCCAGGCTTGTCTCGAACTCCTGAGTTAGGCAATCCTCTCGCCTTGGTCTCCCAAAGTGCTGGGATTACAGGTTTGAGCTACCGTGCCCGGATAGCTATTTTTTTTTTAAAGGAAACTAGTAAATGCTTAGACACTAAAACTATGATGGTCAAAACAAGAATTCAAATTCAAGATCTAATCTGAATCTTCTTTTCTACTGCATTTCTGACAGTCTCTGTGTTAACAGGGAACTCACCATCTTATCAAGCAGTCTATTGTTGGTGAGCTCAAATTTAAAAGTTTAACAGTTCTCTCTTATGTTGGATCTTGTCTCCTTGTTCTGAAACACAATTGGACCTGAATCTACCTCTAGAACAAAATTAAGTCTGCATCCTCTTCTGCCAGAAAGGCTTTCAAATATTTGCAAACATTTGTGATGTATCCCTCCTTAGTCTCCTGGTCTCCAAGCTAAACAGTCAATGCATTCAACCTCTTTGGAAGACAGTGTGGCGGTATCTGAAAGAACTAGAAATTGACCTTCCATATGACCCAGCAATTTCCCTATTGGGAATATACCTGGAGGAACTCAAATCATTCTACAAAAAAGACACCTGCACACATGTTTGTTGCAGTTCTATTCACAATAGGAAAAACATAGAGTCAACCATGTTGCCAATCAAAGTTGGACTGGATAAAAAAAAATGTGGTACATATACACAATGGAATATGCAGCCACAAAGAAGGATAAACATATGGACTTTGCAGCAACTTGGATGGATTTAGAGTTGATCATACTCAGTGATGTATCATGAAAACAAAGAACAGAGTATACCATATGTTCTCATTCATAAGCAGACCTTGAATAATTATAATACTATAAGAAAGCGATTGGCAGTAGTGGGAAACTGTCAGGGGTGCAAGGGGTGGGATTGGCAGTTGAGGGAAGCTGCTGGGGGAAGGAGGGGCATACCTCATCAACAAGGGTACCTGCATAATCAACGTTTGTATACCTAACCCTGAATTGTACCCCACATCTTTATATTAAAAAAAAAAGTCAGCCGGGCTCAGTGGCTCAGCCTGTAATCCCGCGCCTTGGGAGGCTGAGATGAGTGGAATGCCTGAGCCTGCGGTTTCGAGACCCACCTGGGCAACTTGGTGAGACCTCATCTCTACAATAAATCAAAAAATTAGCCGGGCGCGGTAGCACACGCCTGTAGTTCCAGCTACTCGGAAGGTTGAGGTGGAAGGATCGCCGGAGCCCAGCAGGTCGAGGCTGCGGTGGCCGGAAGCGGCCACTGCACTCCAGTCTGGGCGACAGAGTGAGACTCCAACTCAAAAAAAAAAAAAAAAAAAGTCAGTACATTGAAATGTTTCCACCTGACAGCTTCCAAAGTCTTTATTCTTCTGCTAACCTTTCTAGAGTAACCACAATTGCTTGCCTTTTCTAGATTATCCTCAATACCTAGGATGGAGTCCGCTTATGGTAGACCTGGAATTGCACGTGATATTTCAAATGTGACCTAATTTTTCCACCGTGGTATTATTACTTCTGCTGGTTACTCAGCTACTATGAATAACATCCAAGCAGGCACGAGAGGGGGTGCTTTCCTAGAAGAACTTGAGGAAATGAGTAAGTAGGACTGTTTCTCTAATGTTTAATATTCAGTTCATCTATGTAGTAAATATTTATTAACCACAAGCTATGCCCCAGAAACTGCACTAGGTGTTACTGGGACTTTCTTTTTTTCTTTTTATTTTTTTGAGTTGGAGTCTCACTCCGTCGCCCAGACTGGAGTGCAGTGGCCGCTCCCGGCCACCGCAGCCTCGACCTTCTGGGCTCCGGCGACCCATCCGCCTCAGGCTTCCAAGTAGCCGGAATTACAGGCACGCGCTACCACGCCCGGCTGATTTGATTTATTGTAGAGATGAGGTCTCACCAAGTTGCCCTGGCGGGTCTCGAACCCGTGGGCTCAGGCAAGCCACTCACCTCAGCCTCCCAAGGCGTGGGTGGGATTACAGGCTGAGCCACCGAGCCCAGCTTTACTGGGACTTTCAAAATGAACAAAGTATAGCTGCTGCCCTAAGGAAGTTTACAATTTAGTGGGAAACATAAGATGCATGTATAAATAAGCCTCCAAAGTTGAAAGGGGTGCAGACAGTAGAATGGTACCAATATAGAGCAATGGGAACCAAGGAGACACATAACCTAAAAGCAGAAATGCTTCTGGGTCAATAACATCTCAGAAGGCTGGATCTAGAGTTCCCCCTGCCCAGACTTCTGGCCTGGACTTGGGTTCTGCTGGTCCAGCCTTCTCTTCCTGTGCCTCCTCAGTTCCAGCACTCAATGTGCATCCCTGTTTGTTCTCATCGTTCCCTCCTGGGCTTGAAGGTGAGCTGAGAGTCTTGGCTCCAGGCCAGGTGCAGTGGCGCACGCCTGTAATCCCAGCACTTTAGGAGGTTGAGGTGGGAGGATTGCTTGAGGCCAGGAGTTTGAGACCAGCCTGGGCAACATAGTAAGACCTCATCTCTACAAAAAATAAAAAACTTAGCTGGGCATGGTGGCACACAGCTGTAGTCCCAGCTACTCAGGAGGCTGAAGCAGAAGGATCGTCTGAGCCCAGGAGGTGGAGGCTATGGTGAGCCATGATCATGCCACTGTACTTCAGCGTTGGAGACAGAGTGAGACTCTGACTCAAAAAAATAAAAATAAAAATAAATTTTTTTAAAAAGCTCAGCCAGCAATTCCATTTCTTCATATATGCCCCCAAATAAATTGAAAGCAGGGACTTGAACAGATATTTGTACACCCATGTTTATAGCAGCATCACTCACAATTGCTAAAAGCTAAAGTGACCCAAGTGTCCATGGATGAATGAATGGATAAACAAAATATGGTGTATACATACAATGGACTAATACTCAGCTTTAAAAAGGAAGGAAATTCTGCCACATGCTACAACATGAATGAACCTAAAAGACATTATGGGCCGGGCTCGGTGGCTCAGCCTGTAATCCCAGCACTTTGGGAAGCCGAGACAGGTGGATTGCCTGAGCCCGCAGGTTTGAGACCCTCCGGGGTAAACTGGCAAGACCTCGTCTCTACAATAAATGAAAAATTAGCTGGGCCTGGTAGCGCATGCCTGTAGTTCCAGTTACTTGGAAGGCTGAGGTGGAAGGATCGCAGGAGCCCAGCAGGTTGACGCTGGGGTGGCCGTGAGTGTGCCACTGCACTCCAGCCTGGGCGACCGAGTGAGACTCGAGCTCAAAAAATAAAAAGGACATTATGCTAAATAAAATAAACTAGTCACAAAAGGATAAATACTGTTGATTCCACTTACAGAGATAACTAGACTAGTCAAATTTATAGAAACAGAAAGTAGAATGGTGGTTGCCAGGGGCTGGGGGAGGGGGGCATGGGATGATAATATTTAATGGGAGCAAAGCTTCAGCTGGAGAAGATGAAGGTCTGGAAAACAAGGTGAATGAATCTACTTAATGCCACTGATCTGTATGCTTAAAAAAAGTTAAATGGCCAGGAGCAGTGTTTCACGCCGGTAATCCCAGCGCTTTGGGAGGAGACGAGAAAATTGCCTGAGTCCAGGGGTTCGAGACCAGCCTGGGCAACCTGGCGAGACCTCAATTCTACAATAAATTTAAACAATTAGCTGGGTGTGGAAGCACGTGACTGTGGTTCCAGCGTCTTGGAGGACTGAGGCGGAAGGATCACCTGAGCCCAGCAGGTGGAGGCTGTGGTGGACATGCGGGTGCCACTGCACTCCAGCCTGGGCAACAGAGTGAAACTCTGACTCAAAAAAAAAAAAGTTAAAAGGAGCCAGGTGTGTGGTGTATGCCTCTAATCCCAGCTACTTGGGAAGCTGAGGCAGGAGGTTTCCCTGAGTCTGGGATTTCAGGGCCAGTCTGGTCAACATAGCAAGACCCTAAAACATAAATAAATAAAAAGTTAAATGGTAAATGTTATATTACGAATATACCACAATAAAATAAAAAGAGTCAGTCTATCCTTGGCATTCGATATTACAGGGTTCGATTTCTAACCTGTTTTCCTGGCTGACTCACAACTCTGTCCCTCCTTCTAAACACTGTGTTGTCTTGGAGATACTCCTGACATGAGACTGTCTCACTGCTGCTGGGACTGTGATAAAATATGAGCCAAGTGAAAACTAGGTTCCCAGAGCAGGGGCCTGTCTTCAGGGGATGAAGCCAACAAACTTATGCCAGAACCATATAGGGCGAGACTCACATTCCACTCAGGGGGTCATCTTCCGACAAACCTGCATGGAGTTAATGAACCAGGAGGCTCGCTTGGCTCGAGTCTGGACCAGGCCTGAAATGGAAGAACCCCCAGCCGCGTCCCTGGATCTGGTAGTGGTCACAGAAGCTCATTTTGAAGGAGCCCCTTTCCCCAGTATCTCTCCCTCCATTACCGGGAGAGGACCTCACTCTCAGGGTGGGCGGCCTCAGTGCCGGTGCCGGACTCTTCAGGCTGATGAACAAGCCACCAGACGGGAGGGACTGTCATAAAAAGCACACCAGTCATTGATTTTGACAAGGGTTGTTTAATTTGAATTATTTATGATGCTTTATAGTTCACTAGAGATTGCCCACAACTCCTTCAACAGGGGGCAATTCAGCAGAGTAACCCGAGACTTTGATCTGGGTTCTCAACTGTCAAATCCTTACAAGGAAGGGAGAGTCTTTTCAAGAAAGAAGAGTTAATTCATTTGCTAAATATTTATTGATATTGACATGATGACTATGTGGTGTATGATTAATAATAAGGTTGTGATAATAAATGAGTCTGTGATTGATTAAATAAAATTTCACTAGGTCCATAAGTAAGCTGTTTCTAATTTTTTTTTTTTTTTTTTTTTTTAGCAACAGGATCTCGGAGCTCTGCCATCCAGACTGCACTGTAGTGGCATTATCATAGCTCACTGCAGCCTTGAATTCCTGGGCTCAAACAATCTTTTTGCCTCAGCCTCTCAAGTAGTTGGAACTACAGGTATGGGCCACCACACCCAGCTAATTTTTTTCTTTCTTCCTTCCCTTTCATCC
>CAUYQG010296035.1:0-10342 GCA_963574415.1 Tarsius wallacei
TTAGGTTATCATTTAACTTGGTATTAGTATAAATTAGCATAGGATGAAAAGGGTTTATAGGATAGGCAGTCATGGATTAAGGTTAACATCTGTTATGGGATTTTCTTCCTCATACCTGAAAGAACATCTGGTGGGTGGGGGATGCCCCTCATGCACCTGGCTTTGTGTTCACGTGAAGGGCATGTGAGTCTGACTGTGCAAAATTTGGGTATAAAAGCCCACTGTTAACACCCGATAAAGGCTTCTGCACTAGACGGGAGTCCAGCCTCTTTCTTTCTCTCCCTCTCAAATGCCGACGCCGTCTCCACCTTTGGGAATCTCTGGACTTTGCGGGAGCAGGACTCCGGCATCTGCCCTCAGTTTCAGCTAGTCATAGCTTGTATCAATAAGCTCTCTTCAGCCGGGTGTGGTGACTCACACCTATAGTTGCAGCACTTTGAGAGACTGAGACGAGAGGATTGCTTGAGCCTACAGGTTTGAGATCAGCCTGGTCAACTTGGTAAGACCTCATCTCTACAATAAATAAAAAAAAGTAGCTGAGCATGGTGGTGTGTGCATGTAGTTCCAGCTATTTGGAAGGCTGAGGTGGAAGGATCACCGAGCCCAGCAGGTCGAGGCTGTGGTGGCCGTGAGCATGCCACTGCACTCCAGCCTGGGCGAAAGAATGAGACTCCAACTCAAAAAAAAAAAACAGTTCTCTTCCATTTGTGGCCATAGAGATATTTCTATTTCTTTTGAACTGTTATGTGTCTTTTAAATTTTCTCTTTTTTCAAAATTGCTATGTGCTTGCCATGTATAGGGCATGTCAAAGTATGAACTTGCAACGTAGTATCAAGCAGAAGTCCTATTAATTTTCAGAGAGGCTTGGTGCGGTAGCTCATGCCTATAATCTCAGTACTTTGGGAGGCCGAGGTGAGCTGCCTGAGCCCACGGGTTTGAGACCAGCCTGGGCAATTTGGTGAGAACCCTCTCTCTACAATAAATCAAAGAATTAGCCGGGCATGGTGGTGTGTGCCTGTAGTTCCAGCTACGTGGAAGGCTGAGGCAGAAGGATCGCCTGAACCCAGCAGGTTGAGGCTGTGAACCGGGAGTGTGCCACTGCACTTCAGCCTGGGTGACAGAGTGAGACTCCGACTCAAAAAAATAAATAAATAAAAATAAGAATAAAAAATACCACAAAGGCAGTCACTAGCTTTGTGCAGACCTTGGGACCCTGCCTTCTTGGACGACTTGGTGTTTACATCCCCTGTATTTCCTGGACCTACCTCTAGACTTTATTCTCAATGCCCCTCACATAGGGAGCAAACAAAGGTCTCTGGGCATGGTGTGAGCAACACTTGCCTCCTGAGAAGGGTGCTGGGTTCTTTGTTCAGGGAAGCTGTGGTGCTCCCTGTTTGCTCTATGCAGCTCCTCCCTCCAGGGCACTCACACACGACACAGGATTTCACTTTTAACTTTAATGCAAAGAATAAACATCACAGAGACATTTTAATACTCAGATAGGACCTAGGTCCTGTCCACTTCCCAAGCAACGTTTCCAGACTCTTCTTTCCTTGTTCTTTATTTTCACTCCACCCAGACATGTCAGTTATCTCTTCTCCATCTTCTCCTGGCCCTTTTTCGAGAAGTCTTCCTCACTGTCTTCTCCTCAGTACTCAGGGTTATGTGAGTATCGGTATTATCTCTTATCTTGCTCTGTTTTCCTACCACCATTCCCCTCACCTCCGGAAAACATGTCCTCTTTCTACACTAAGAATAAATTGTGGTATTTGTTATATGCAGATCCCTGGGCACCATTTCTAAAGAAGTTTGATTGTGTAAGTCTGATTACCCAGAAATCTTCATTTGTAAATAACTACTTCAAACTATTCTGGTATAGGTGGACCGCATACCATACCTTGAGAAACACATCGATGTCTTTTTTTATTTTAATTTTTTAGTTTTTAGAATGTATTTATTTTAGGCTGGGCACGGTGGCTCAAGCCTATAATCCTAGCACTTTGGGAGGCTGAGGCGAGAGGATTGCCTGAGCCCGCAGGTTCAAGACCAGCCTGGGCAACATGTGAGACCTCATCTCTACAATAAATCAAAAAATTATCCGGGCATGGTAACATGCGCCTATAGTTCCAGCTACTTGGAAGGCTAAGGTGGAAGGATCCCCGGGGCCCAGCAGTTCGACGCTGGGGTGACCCTGAGCATGCTACAGCACTCCAGCCTGGGTGACTGAGACTCCAACTAAAAAAAAAAAATTTATTTTTAAGATGTGGGGGACAATTCAGGCTTAGGTTTACAAATGGTCATTGTATAGGTAAAGTTTGGGTCTGATTTTGGTCCCTACTTCACCTGGTACATTGAAGTATTTCTTTTCATTTTATTTATTTATTTATTTATTTATTTATTTATTTATTTATTTATTTATTTTGAGTTGGAGTCTCACTCCGTTGCCCAGACTCCCAGTCATCGCACCCTCGACCTGCTGGGCTCCGGCGATCCTTCCGCCTCAGCCTTCCAAGTAGCTGGAACTGCAGGAGTGTGCTACCACACCGGGCTAATTTTTTTTTATTTATTGTAGAGACGAGGTCTTGCCAAGTTGCCCAGCCTGGTCTCGAACGTGCGGGCTCAGGCAGTTCAATCACTTCAGCCTCCCAAAGTGCTGGGATTAAGGGCTGAGCCACTGAGCCCGACCTTTTTTTTTTTTTTAGATTGGGAAATACAGTTTATTTAGAAAGTAAATTAGAGAGAGAGAATAGAGAGAAGATTCACCTCCCCAAGGTAGGGGAGGAGGCTAAAGCTAGGAAACATGGCAACGACAGCTCAGAGAGTCATGTGGCCAGAGTTTTGTTTTGTTTTGTTTTGTTTTTGGGTCACAGTCTCTGTTGCCCAGGCTGGAAGGCAGTGGCATGCTCACGGCCACCGCAGCCTCAACTTGCTGGGCTCAGGTGATCTTCCTGCCTTAGCCTTCCAAGTAGCTGGAACTACAGGCAGGCGCCATCACGCCCGGCTAATTTTTTGATTTATTGTAGAGGTGAGGTCTTGTCAAGTTGCCCAGGCTGGTCTTGAACCCGTGAGCTCAGGCAGTCCTCTCATCTCAGCCTCCCAAAGTGCTGGGATTATAGGCGTGAGCCATCATGCCCAGCCCAGACCAGAGTTTAGCAAAACAGTGTCCGATGTATTTCAAATAAGAAAAGTTAAAATATTTTTGTGTCATGTTTAAAGCCTCCAAAATTTCACTGATGGGGCAAAGTTTCAGAATCCTCTCACTGGGTTTAATTAATTTATTTTTTCTCATTTAATTGCTTCCTACCTTTCTCCTACCACTTATTGGTCTAACATCAACAGAAGGACTAATGGGAGCTCCCAGAATAGTGGCCTAATTGGCCTCCTGGGCTACAGACATGACTGAATACAGTTCCTTCTTTTGTCACTGACCCTTCCCTTCCCAAGGCCGGGAAAAAAAATAAAATAAATTTGTTTTTTTGTTTTTTTTTTGAGTTGGAGTCTCACTCTGTTGCCCAGACTGGAGTGCAGTGGCCGCTCCCAGCCATCACAGCCTCGACCTGCTGGGTTCCGGCAATCCTTCCACCTCAGCCTTCCAAGTAGCTGGAACTACAGGCGTGCGCTACCATGCCCAGCTAATTTTTTGATTTATTGTAGAGATGAGGTCTTGCCAAGTTGCCCAGGTGGGTCTCGAATCCGTGGGCTTGGGCAGTCCACTCACCTCAGGCTCCCAAAGCGTGGGATTACAGGCTGAGCCACCGAGACCGGCCAACAAATTTGTATTAAATGGCATAGTATTTGCACATAACCTACACGCATCCTCCTATAAACTTTAAATCATCTCTAGATTACCTATAATACCTAGTGCTATGTAAATGCTTACTATACTCTATTTTTATTTGTATTATTTTTGTTATGTTGCTATTTTAAAATTGGTTTTCTTTTCCCTGGATATTTTCCATCCATGCTTGGTTGAATCTGAGAATGCGGAATCTGTGGATTTAGAGGGCCAATTGTACCAAAAAGAATGCAGAGGAGACAGAGCAGAAACAATTGGGGAATACTTGCAAATTATTTATCCAAGGTGGCCAGGACTGAGGTTGGCAGACAGGCGAAAGGGAATTAGGGAGATGGTAATGAGAACCAGCATTAAGGTAGGATCTCACGATTCAAATGAAATCTCAGAAATGGAGAAACAAAACTCTTGGGCCTAAGGTCTGTAGGGTAGGTAGTGAGGGAGGAGAGTCACTCTAATTGCCTACAGACAAGCTATAGGCGTGAGACACCACACCCAACCTCACATTTATTTTAAAGATGTGGAGTACAATTCAGGGCTAGGTCCATAAGTGATCATCGTACAGGTGAAGTTTGGGCCTCCCATTGGTCCTCACTCTGCCTAGTTTGGGATCAGGTACCCTTATTGGTGTTATTCTCTGCTCCCTCACCCCCACTGCAGTGACCCACTACTGTCAATCCCTTTCTTTTCATTTTTTATTTTTTGAGTTGGAGTCTCACTCTGTCGCCCAGGCTGGACTGCAGTGGCACGCTCAAGGCCACCACAGCCTCCACCTGCTGGGCTCCGGTGATCTTTCTACTCAGCCTTCCAAGTACTTGGAACCACAGGCGCACGCCACCATGCCCAGTTAATTTTTTTGATTTATTGTAGAGATGAGGTCTTGCCATGTTGCCTAGGCTGGTCTCGAACCCTTAGACTCAAGCAATCCTCTCGCCTCTGCTTCCCAAAGTGCTGGGATTACAGGCATGAGCCACCGTGTCTGGAGGCCAATACCTTTCATGTAGGATTATGATAAATGTTCAGGGTCCACTTATGAGTGAGAACATGTGATACTCAGTTCTTTGTTTTTGTGATAGATCGTTGAATATCACTCTAAATCCATCCAAGTTGCTACAAAGTCCATAATTTCATCTTTTATAGCTGTGTAATATTCCATCGTGTATATGTACCACATTAAAAAAAATCCAAACACTATAGTCATTCCACAAGTATTATTTGAAAAAAGTAGCCGGGTGTGGTGGCTCATACCTATAATCCGAACACTTTGAGAGGCTGAGGTGAGAGGATTGCCTGAGCTCAGGGGTTCGAGACCAGTCTGGGCAACATATTGAGACCTCATCTCTACAATAAATTAAAAGATTAGCCAGGTGTGGTGGCGCACAACTGTTGTTCTAGCTACTTGGAGGGCTGAGGTGGAAGGATTGCCTGAGCTCAGCGGGTTGAGACTGCGGTGGCCGTGAGTATGTCACTGTACTACAACCTGGGTGACAGAGTGAGACTCTAACTCAAAAAAAAAAGAAAAGAAAAGAAAAAGTATATGAATTGTTACAGTTGTCCCTTGGTAGTCAGGAAGGAATTGGTCCCAGGACACATCCCCCATACCTAAATCTATGGATACTCAAGTCCACTATAGAAAATGGCATAGTATCAAAAGGAAAAAAACAAACAGCCCTATTAAAAAGTAGTCAAAAGTTGCCTTGTTGGCTGCAGCTGCTCTCTGCCATGTCCTGTGACTGATGGGCAGCACGGTTGGTTCCATGTTTTTGCTATTGTGAATAGTGCTGCAATAAACATGCATGTGTAGACACATTTTTTGTAGAATGTTTTAAGTTCCTCTGGCTATATTCCCAGAAGGGGGGGTTGCTGGGTCATATGGAAGGTTGATTTTTAGATCTTTTAGAAAATGTCACACTGTTTTCCACAGAGTTTGTACTAGTTTACACTCCTTTCAACAGTGTGGAAGCATTCCCTTTTCTCTGCATCCTCTCCAGCATTTGTTTTTTTTTGAATTATTAATGATGGCCATCCTGACTGGAGTTAGGTGGTATTTCAGTGTGGTTTTGATTTGCATTTTTTTTTTTTTTTGAAAGCAGGATTTATTGAGAGGACAGAAAAGCTCCCACAGTGGGAGGGAACCCCAAGGGGTTGCCCGATTTGCATTTCTTTGATGATTAGTGAGGCTGAGCATTTTTTCATGTATCTGTTGACAGCTCATATATCTTTTTCTGTTTTGTTTTTTTGAGATGGGGTCTCACTGTCGTCCAGGCTGGAATGCAGTAGCATGCTCACAGCCACCGCAGCCTCAACCTGCAGGTTCAGGGGATCCTTCTGCTTCAGCCTTCCAAATAGCTGGAACTATGTTACCACCACGCCCGGCTAATTTTTTGAGTTATTGTACATATGAGGTCTCAACATGTTGCCCAGGCTGTTCTTGAACCTCTGGCCTCGCTCAGGCAATCCTCTCGCCTCCACCTCCCAAAGTGCTGGGATTACAGGCATGAGCCACCACATCCAGCTGTCTTCTCTTGAGAAGTGTTTATTTATACCTTTTGCCCACTTTTTTTTTTTTTGAGTAGGAGTCTCACTCTGTCATCCAGGCTGTAGGGCAGTGGCATGCCCCCAGCCACCGAAGTCTCGACCTGCTGGGTTCAGGCAATCCCGCTGCCTCAGCCTTCCAAGGAACTGAAACTACAGGCACGTGACGCCAAGCCCAGCTAATTTTTCTTGATTTATTGTGGGGGGGGGTCTCATCAAGTTGCCCAGACTGGTATCGAACCCATAGGCTCAGGCAATCCTCTCATCTCGGCCTCCCAAAGTGCTGGGATTATAGACGTGAGACACCGCGCCTGGCCTTGCCCACTTTTTAATAGGGCTGTTTTTTTTTTTTTTTTCTTTTTGATACTATGCCATTTTCTATAGGGGACTTGAGCTTCCATAGATTTAGGTATGGGGTGGGGGAGTGTGTCCTTGGACCAATTCCTTTCTGAATACCAAGGGACAACTGTATTAATTCATGTATTTTTTCAAATAATTTTTGTGGAATAGCTATAGGGTTTGGGCCCTGTGCTAGGCATTAGATTCTGATCTCTACACAATTCCAACTGGGAAATAAAGTTACCTGATTTTGTTAGACATTCACTTTCAATCCCACAGTCTCCATCTTTTTATTGCAGTGGTTTCTAGTTCAACAGGCTTTGAGGAAGGAGCTAAGCTGAAATCCAGGAAGAAGCCACTAGTGGTCCTGTCCCCTTCAGTGAGGTGTGTCCTAGGATAAGCTGTCCCCAGAGCCTACGAAGAGCTCCCTTCACCTCCTGGTTCTTGAGGCTGTAGATGATGGGGTTGGCCATGGGAGTGAGCACCGTGTAGAAGACAGAGAAGGCCTTTCGAAGCAAGGGGGCCATGTGGTCTGTTGGGGCCACGTAGACCACAGTGAGGGTGCCATAAAACACCCCAATCACACAGAGGTGGGAGGAACAGGTGGAGAAGGCTTTCTGCCTCCCATGGCCTGAAGGTATTCGCAACACAGCCCTTAAGATGAGGGTATAGGATACCACAATCAGTAAGAAAGGGGCCAGTGTCATGAAGCCTGAGATAGTGACTCCAGCTCCCCACATGACCCCCACATCCCCGCAGAATAGCCCTACAACTGGAGAGAAGTCGCAGAAATAGTGATCAATCTCCCTGCTTCCAGGACAGAGGGAAAGAGGGGCTGCCAGGGCTAGAGTGAAGGCGGAGAAAAAGAAGCCACAGAGCCAAGCACCAGCGGCCAAACTGCTACAAAACCAGGTGCTCATCAGGACAGGGTAGCGAAGGGGATGGCAGATGGCCAAGTAACGGTCATAGGACATGGCAGAGAGCAGGAGGCACTCGGCTGCAGCCAACGAGGCAAACATGTAGAACTGGACCAGACAGCTGACTAGCGAGATGACTTCCCTCCCTTCCAGGAAACTCTGCAACAGCCGAGGTATGATGTTGGAGGTATAGCCAATCTCCAGCAGGGAGAAGTGGCAGAGGAAGAAGTACATGGGCGTGTGGAGCGTCCGACTAGAGGCCACAGCCAGCATGAGGAGGGCATTGCCCCCAACTGTCACCACATAGATGGCCAGAAAGAGGGTGAAGGGAAGGACGCCCAGGTGTTGCAGTTCCCCGAAGCCCGCTAGGATCAGCCAAGTGGTCTGGTTCTCACTGTCACCACTGTACTGCTTCTTCATCTAGAGCTGGGCCCAAGGAAGAAAGGAAGGTAGCTAATATAAACCAAGATTCTATTATGACCACACTCCATGCTTATCATTTATTCATCACAACAAGTACTGGAGGCAGGCCTTATTGTCTCCTAATTATAGAAAATGAAAGGACAGAGCTCAAAATGGGGTTTCTCTGGTCTCCTTGAGCTCATATGTGACAATAAACCTTTCCTGGAACCCTGGGCAAGTCACAAGACATTAAGATGAATGTCTTTGACCGGGCGCAATGGCTCATGCCTGTAATCCCATCACTTTGAGAGACAGAGGCAAGAGGATTGACTGAGCTCAGGGGTTCGAGACCAGTCTGAGCAACATGTTGAGACCTCATCTTTACAATAAATAAAAAATTAGCCGGGCATGGTGGTGCATGCCTGTGGTTCTAGCTACTTGGAAGACTGAGGCAGAAGGATCTCCTGAGCCCAGCAGGTTGAGGCTGTGGTGGCTGTGAGGGCCACTGCACTCTAGCCTGAGTGTTAGAGTGAGACGCCAACTCAAAAAAAAAAAAAAAATTAACATCTTTGTCCTAAGGTAATGGCAGCTCCTGTGAATGCTTGCCTGACCCACCCCCAACCCCCGCAAGAAGTTTTAAAAACCCCTAGTCTCAAGCACTCGCTGCCACACTTTCTTTTCTTTTCTTTTTTTGAGTTGGAGTCTCACTCCATCACCCAGGTTGGAGTGCAGAGGCATGCTCACAGTCACTGCAACCTTGACCTGCTGGGCTCAGATGATCCTTCTGCCTCAGCTTCCCAAGTAGCTGGAACTACAGGCATGCACTACCATGACCAGCTAATTTATTTTTTTATTTTTTTATTGTAGAAATGAGGTTTTGCCAAGTTGCCCAGGCTGGTCTCGAACCAGTGGGCTCAGGCAATCCTCTCACCTCGGCCTCCCAAAGTGCTGGGATTATAGGCATGAGCCACTGTGCCTGGCCACACTTACTTTCTTTTAGCCTCTGGTTCACTCTCCCATCTTGGAGAGGTGAATCCACCCTCTCTCTCTGATCTACTTTTTAAATAAACTATCTTCTCAAATCGAATTTCTATGCAATTCTTTGCATCACCCCATGGCACTGGCACGTTGATCCAATATTTTGGTGACCCTAACAGAAAGGAAACCAAGAATTCAGTAAGTTTAAGTCAATTATTCAAGGTCACTACAGTGGAGTCATTATTTGAATACAGGTTTGCTTGACTACAAAGCTCCTGTGTGGTCTGCTGTTTGATGGTGCTTTTCCAAACCTTTTCTGAGTGATAGAAATGTCAGAATTAGAGAGCAACATAAACATTCTTCCAATCAGCAAGTAGCTATTTACCTGGCAATCTTGACTGAGCACCAACTGGCTAAGCACACCTGGTGAACTCTTCTGGAAGGGTGGGAGGTGTGCCCATAGCCTCCAGAGGAGTCGATCCTACTCTGAGGTCACGCACATCCCAGAGACAGCCACCTATCTCAGAATATTTTCTCTTTCTAAGAAACTGAGACTTGAAAATCCAAATAAACAATCTATATCATCTACTCTGTGAGAGATGCGACATAGAAAGATCTGAACTCACCCAGATCCCACTCCCCTGGGAAACTATTCTTTCTTCCTGGACAAGTGACCTGGTAACCGTTGGTAAAGTCATTTCTAAACTTTGTCCAGTCTCTGGTCAGGTTTGTTATGAGCTAGAAATACTTTCTTTTTCTTGGTTCTCCTACCCTATATTTTTCATACAGGTAAAATGCTCAATTTATCTTACCTGTTTGTTCTTGAGAACCTTGTATGCTGAACAGGTTTCCTTTTCTTAGTTACCGCTGTACTGTCTTCACACCAAATGCGTGGTTACACCTTGAGAAGTGCTTGTGAAATGAGTAAATAAGTGAATTAGTTACAATTATTTTCCAGTAGCAAATTACCATGGAAAAGTTGCATCATGGCAGTTAATGCTTGGGCCAGATAAAGGAGTATTTAAGACTACTAAAAGAGAAGAAGAATCTCTGGGTCCTCCTCTGAGGGGATATTGGAAACTTGAGATGGAACCATAATTAAGAATGGAGATGAGAGCCAGGCTCGGTGGCTCAGCCTGTAATCCTGTGCCTTGGGAGGCTGAGGTGAGTAGATTGCCTAAGCCCGTGGGTTTGAGACCTGCCTGGGCAAGCGAGACCTCATCTCTACAATAAATCAAAAAATTAGCCGGGCGTGGTAGCGCGCGCCTGTAGTTCCAGCTACTCGGAAGGCTGAGGTGGAAGGATCACCGGAGCCCAGCAGGTCGAGGCTGCGGTGGCCGGGAGCGGCCACTGCACTCCAGCCTGGGCGACAGAGTG
>CAUYQG010296048.1:0-12621 GCA_963574415.1 Tarsius wallacei
TGTCCTTCACAGAAAAGTAGGAAATGGCTACAAGACCTGGTCCTCGTCTGGGCATGGTGGCCCATGCCTGCAATCCCAGGCTGAGGTGAGAGAATTGCTTGAGCCCAAGTGTTCAAGACCAGCCTGGGTAACATAGCGAGACTTCATCTCTACAAAAAATGTTTAAAATTGGGCTGGGCATGGTGGTGTTCACCTGCAGTCCCAGCTATTTGGGAGGCTGAGGCAGAAGGATCACTTGAGCCTAGATGATTGAGGCTGGAGTGACCCATGATTTTGTACCACTGCACTCCAGCCTGGGTGGCAGAGTGAGACCCAGACAAAAAAAAAGTAAAGCTCATAGTAAGCACTCTATAAATATATAAAAATATTGTTAGCTATTATTTTCTGACCTCAATTTACCCATGTGTAAATGGAGATGAACCATATTCCCACACCGGGGTCCCATGTAATATATGGCCCTTTGTAGTAACCAGAACCGAGACCCAGGGATTCCAATTCCAGGCCACCGCTTTCCTACAACAATGTACCTGGTCATACTAAAAGGGTCCCATAGGCTCAGTGGAAAGGATATGGGGCTTGGGTCAGGCAGCCTGGGCTTAACTCCCAGCTCCAGTACTTCCTAGCTGTGTGACTTTAAGAAAATGACTTAGCCTCCTGCTGTGTCAGTTAGGGTGTGTTGGAGTGTTGAGAAGATCAGACGAGAATCCATGAAAGCATCTTAGCATGACGTCTAGCACAGTGAGGGTTCAGAAAATATGTGTACCTCTCCCTTCCCTCGGGAAATCTAACCCTGGGCACTGGGAGGTCTGAGCACTGAGTGAGCTACCTGTCTGGGGAACAGAAGCAAGTCACCTCCAGACCTGTGAGGAAGAATGACCACATCTGGGGGGCCTCCCATCACCAGTGTGTGTTAAGGAAGGGACTAGAATGAGTCTTGCCTGTGATGGGTGGGAAACTGGAACTGCAAGGAGGTAAGTGGCCCAAGGACACAGAGTAAGAAGACCAATCATCACTAAGCCTACCCAGGCTCGGTGATCTACTTTGTCCCACAGGAAAGCCCTGGGCAACCCCCCAAGCCCCTCCCTCTCCAGGGTAGAAAGAGTGGGTGTCAGGTGTATAGGAAGAAGTGCCAACTTCATGTCTTTAAAGGGACCCTAGGCCTGGACTTCTTTCCTGAGGCCACACTCAGTTCATTTTGTCACATTTCCAAGAGGCCAACTTCAGGCAGGTTGCCCCTCATGCTTGCAGGCAGCCCTGGCTCTGAGGATGAGAAGGTGACCTCATCCCCAGGGACGCTGAATGCTCCTCTTGACTACGTACACAGTGGACTCAGAGAACCCGCCCCTGTACCAGGCTCAGCTGTCCAGTGCAGGCAGGGGCCCCCACCTGGGCACCAGGGAGAAGTAGGGCCTCATGCCCAGGATCTGGAGCCAAATCCATTAAGCAGAGTCTGCCCTTATCAGTCTTTCGGAGCCTCTGTTTTCTCATCTGCAGAACGGGGATGGGGGGAGATAATATCACCTTGACATCCTCCAGTGAGTTAAGGGCATAAAACACTTCATAAACATCACAATGTAGCATTATATACTGGGTGACAATTGCTACTTCTGTGCCAGCCACTCACTACCCCCTCTTCCCTCCAGACCAGCCTGTGCGTGGAGGTCCGCTATCAGGCCACAGACGGCACAGTGGGCTCCTGGGACGATGGGGACTTCCTGGGGGATGAATCTCTTCAAGAGGAAGAGAAGGACAGCCAGGAGACAGATGGACTACTCCCCGGGTCCCGCCCCAGTTCCCGGCCCCCGGGCGAGAAGAGCTTCCGGAGGTAACAGGCGGGATCCCTCTAGCTGTCTGGGGGAAGACAGGGGGAAGATGTCTGGGGCCGGGTTCCCCTAGCAGGCCTCAGAGTACAGGGCTGAGCTTCTGGAGAGACATCCAAGAGGTGGCAAGATGTTTCTGCAGCATGTACCTCCCAGTCACCCACCCCAGAGCTCACTGGGCAGGGAGCTGGGTCTCAGAGCAAGCTGGGGGGCCAGGTCTCCCCTACAGCCCTGATGGAGATGGAACTCTAACACAAGGGGATGGGGGAGCCAGACCGCCTGCCCTCCTCAGGAATGGAAGAGGAGGGCAGGACAGGGCCCTGGCCTCTCTGATCCAAGACCCAGCAGTACCCACGAGGCTCAGGCTGCCTGGCCTCCACCCTGGTCCAGAGAAGAGACCCAAGAGAGGGCAGCCTCTTCCTGACAGAGGAAAGCCAAAGATCCTAGTTGGGACTGGCCTCTCTTCTACTCTGAAGAACGCATACAGGCTCCATTAATATCCAGGACACATGCCCTACAAGTTTCCTGCCACACACAGATGGCAGGAAGCTGGGCTCAGACCTCCTCATTCTGCCTGCATTACTTTACAAACAAATTCTTAGAGACCAGAAAGACAGAACCTAGGTTAGGTTAGCAAGACATCGTCCATAGATTCCTAGGTAACTAGAAATAATGCAAATGCTGGTAAGCCAAGGTGCATCAAAAGGACCAGGGTGTGTTTTGAGAAGGGTTCCTCCATGCCAATGGAAACATGCCCTTCAATCTCACTCCCACCCCTACTTTCCAAGGAAACTGCATTCAGTCCCTCTGCTGAAAAAAACACAAGTTCTAAGTTAGTGAAATTGGATCAACATACTTTATTGGACAAATGTTTTCCTTCTTTGCACTTGAACCACTTCATAAGCCCACACACATGCGCACACACACCTACACACACACAAGCTTGAGAAGCCCTGAAGCCATAGTAATAAGATCAGTGACCAGGCCTATGGCACATATGGCTGGACTGTGTACTTCAAGCCACCCATGAGGATGGGACAGCGCCAGGCCAGCTGGAGCCCCCTCCGACCCCTAGCTCTGTAGCAGAAGGTCCAGACCTGAGTCCCAGTATGCCCTCTTTGTTTTTAAAAGCAGGATTTATTGAGAGGACAGAAAAGCTCCCACAGTGAGAAGGCACCTAAGGGATTTGCCTCCAGCTCTGCCTCTTATTAGCCATGTGACCCTCGACAAATCACAAAACCCCTCTGA
The DNA here is from genome assembly GCA_963574415.1 of Tarsius wallacei. Taxonomy (NCBI): domain Eukaryota; kingdom Metazoa; phylum Chordata; class Mammalia; order Primates; family Tarsiidae; genus Tarsius; species Tarsius wallacei. The sequence continues at coordinate 3,069 of CAUYQG010296048.1, forward strand.
CCCGCTCTCCTCACCTATAGGATAGGGACTGCAGCAATGAAAACTCCCTGCCCTGTTGTCAGGAGAGTCAATGGGATCATGGCAGAACAGGTTATAGCTGAGGTGCAGAATGTTGCCCCACGTTAGGGCTGGTAACAAGTGGGTTCTGTAGTGAGACAAGGCAAAGGATTAGGAATCCGGCAATGCTGAGAGGAGGAGCAGAGTCTGGATAGGGAATGAGCAGATGCTGACATGGTGGGCACCATCTGGTCCTCTTCCTCTGTCTCCACTTAGGAAAGAGCTCGGCAGGGCTGGTACAGAGACTGCGCATGGGCTTTAAGAAAGGGCTTCTTGAGAACAAGATTAGAAGCCACATGAGGGCCATCAGTTATAGGGAACGAATCACTGGCCCCAAATCAGGAGAGCTGAGTCCCACAAAGCCCCACCCTGACTGTGCCACTCCTAGCTGGGTGACACTGAGCACATCACCAACCGCTGCGGGTCAGCAACAGGAATGGGTTCAGCAGGTTGACATCTGGCTCCCTTCCAACTCTGATGTCTTCAGGGATCCTGGGATGCTCTAAACCTGTAGGTAGCGTCCATGGGAAACAGTCTCCTGAGCACTCCTGGCAGCCTCTGGAGTGGCTGTAGCTTAGGCAGTGCTGAGCCAGTGTCCTTCTCAGTCCGACAAGGACTAGGCCAGGATGTTGATGGGGAGGGTGTGGCCCAGGTAAAGCAAGATGAGGAGCTTAGATGCCCACCTCCCAAGAAAGCTCTGGGCACCAGAGATACGGAGATGAGGAGGCTCCGCCCTCTTTCCCTCACAGCCCAGTGGCTTTCCCACCTCTCACGTGGACACCCCAAGGGCAGCTCAGTAGGAACAGGAGGGGTTTCATCTCTGGGATCAGGAATTGGGAAAGGATGACAGCTGCAGCCAGAGATCCTTGTCCTCCAGGAGCCCCGCCCCATATTGGAGGGGCCACATGAGGGTGCATACTGTTTCCCAGCTGCCACTGGGGCAGCCAGCCCAAGCTTGAGCACACCTTGGTGGTTGTGTCATGGGCATACCTTCTCCCTCCAGCAGTAGCCATGCAGCCAGCAGGCCTGGGTCGGGGGAAGAGGGGCTAAGGAGATTGTAGAGATGGACCATTTGCTGGGGAGGAGAAGGTGGAGCTGGTTTAGAGGACTTTCCTGCAGTTTAATTCTGGCTACTCATATGGGGCCAATGGGCTAAGAGTTAAGGAGTGGGCCAGGCACGGTGGCTCACGCCTGTAATCCCAGCACTTTGGGAGGCAGAGGCAAGAGGATTGTCTGAGCCCATGGGTTCGAGACCAGCCTGGGCAGCATGGCGAGACCTCATCTCTACAATAAATCTAAAAATCAGCTGGACGTGGTTGTGCATGACTGTAGTTCCAGCTACTTGGAAGACTGAGGCAGAAGGATCGCCTGAACCCAGCAGGTCAAGGCTGCGGTGGCTATGAGCGTAACATTGCACTCTAGCCTAGGGGACAGAGTGAGACTCCAACTCAAAAAAAAATTTTTTTTAAGGGTCAAGGAGTGCTGAGGTGCTGAGGGGACTCTGGAAGCTGGCCTCGCAGCCCTAGACATTGTGTCACCCTTGTCACAGAAGCACCTGGTAAGCCAGGCCTGTCAGCTCTGGGGTTGGCAAGAAAGCCAAAGAGCTCTTCGGAAGGGACTCGTCCAACACCTTCTGGAGAAAACACCTGTTGCCTGGAGAGGACAAGATGGGGGAAAGGGCGTCTGTGCTTCACCTCTGATCCCAAGTCCTGGTTTCCCTCACATCTGCTCCCTGCCCTCCATCCCCTCCTAGAAAGGCCAGTCCTCTTGTAGATCAGATATTCACTATACACAGTACTCCTCTTGTCCCTCCTTCAGCTCATAACAAGCAAGAGAGAACCTCAATGCTGGCAAGCAGTAGTGTCTCACCCAGTCATCTGGACTCCCAGGGACTGGTGTGGGAATCCGAACTCCCTGTTGGATGGAGTGAAATGAAGTGCTTGCTGGGGAGGGGCGGGGCAGGAGGAGTGAGGGGTGGGGAGCAACCTCTGCCCTGCAGGCCCTGAGCAGGCCTGGCCGGACTCGCCCACAGATGGAGGGGAGGCTGATGTGGAGAGGTCCTCTGGCACTCCTCATCTCTCCCTCTGGGGTCTGGGCCCTGCCTAATCTCCCAGGCTTAGACCTCAGCTGCCATGAGGGCCACAGCCAGGAAGGGGCCTCTGCAGATGTTCACGTAGCAAGACCACTTAATCCCAAGATTCTTAGAATCATCCCCAAAGTTCCCCCCTTCCTCCGCGGGGAATTATATGCAGCACGTCTGCCTGGGCAGCCCCCAACCCTCACTACCCATGAACCCACCACACCCACGGTTGCATCTCTCCTAGGCCCTGTTCAGTCGCATGCACACTAAGTCACCTCTCTAGTAGCTGCTCCCAAGCCAGGGGACCCTGATTTCTGCCAGCTTTCCACGAATGTTCCAGGAAACCGTGTGGTGTGATGGAGAGCACAGGCTCAGATGCCAGCCCTGCTGTTGGAGCCCACCTCCATCTGTAAGATAGGGCTCACTGATGCCTCAAGAACATTACTGTTCAGGGAGATAATACCTGTGGAGCCACCCACCATGGCACTGGGTATGTGGTAGGTGATCAGCCAGTGGTCAGTTCCTTCCTCTCCAAGACCCCATTGTTACCCAACACCAGCTTCTTCTACCTTTTGGTCCAATACTTTCACCAAACTCCTTCTCAACCCTGGAACTCTGCCCTACCAAGGGCTCTGCAGACTGCCCACACGGGAGCTTCCCAGCCACCCAGGGGCAGAGGCGGGGGCTTACTTAATCACAGTGTTCCCCTCACCTCCCCAGGCTGTCAGTGTTGCCAAGAAGGAAGGCATCACTAACTTCATGGGCACTCCACTCTCAGCAGCACAAAATCAGGGTTCCAGGCCCTTGTGTGTCAGCATACACCTGCCCCAGCCCCAGTCTCTAAAGAGAAAGGTGGCTTTGGCCCTGAACACATACACACACACACACACACACACACACACACACCCATGTGTTTGCATACACTCACATGTACATACGTTCTCTGTGTGACACTGGGGAGCAGTACACACCACTGGACTCTGCCACTGTCTCTAGGAGTCACATTTGTTCATAGAAAGAACAAAAAAAGGACCCCAGGTTTAATCTTGCTGTTAAGTTATAGAGACTCGGGCCTTTCCTCTGGCTCCCCTGTATTCTGCCACTCGCCACTCGCTCTCTCCTTTTCACACTCTCCCCCTGGCCTGACCTCCTGGCCCTCCTTGACCCTCACCTCCTTCCTCCTTCTGCTGCCCAATTCCCTCTCTGGTGGCCCTAGGAATGTAGGGCTTCCTGCTGGTCTGCTCTCTGCTGAGTCTCACCTGGGAGGAGGTGGGGGCAGGAGCCATTTTTCTTGTCTCCTTCTAAATCACTCTTCCACTCCAGTGGAGACCTGTGGGAGCCAGATTTCTCCCTCCTGCATGTGAGCCAGAGGGCAGCAGGGCACGTGTGTAGGACAGGGCTCTGAGAGAGAAGTACACAGGGTATGTGCTGACAGGTATGCATAAGCATGTGTGTGTGGGCTCAGCACACCCAGCCTCCCCCCAAGAGTGTTGTTTAATCAGTTTCCAAAGCCCCCAGAGAGCTAGAAAATCATTCCTCACCTCCCTTCGCCAGGCAGAGTTCCAGAGTTGCAGCAGCTCTGAAAGCTGTGGGTGGACCTGGGGTCAGCCAGGCCTGCTGGGTTCTGGGGTTCCTGAGATACAGTCCCCCTTCTTTGCAGCAAGCTATTCTCTGCTCACCAGTGGTCTCAGCTGATTTTAGCAGTCATCCATCTGGTTAACGTAAACTCCTTTGAGTAACAAACTGAACTGCTTGCCTGACGTAAAGGTCAGCTGGCCAAAGCTTGACTTCAACTGTGCTGTATCTAGGCCTTCTGGTTCTGAGCATTTGGGGTATGAAGTCAAATCTACTTGGGCAAAATCTGTGCCAGAACAGGATGTAAGGAGAGGAAATTTTTGCTAATTGTTATTCGCTTCCTTTTCTTCATCCTCCTTGCTACAGTATTGGGAAAGCACTGAGAGAACATTCCAGAAGGGTTTTTCTGGAAGCCTTCCTAAAGAGAGACAGGAGCACCATTTTCCCCTGCTCTGAGCCCTGGAGAGTAGCTGGCTTTCTGTCCCACCTCACCCCAGAACTTCCTCCATCCCCCTGTCCTCTTGGGGACTGAATGCCCTTCTGAGCAACACCCCCAGCCTTGCCTCAGCCTCTCAAAGCAGGCTCAGCTCACTGTTAACTAGAGGCATCCAGAGCCCTGGAGCTCCGCACCCCATGGGAGGGAATCAGGAGACGAGGTAGGGGAAGGAGCCTGGTGGCCCAGGCCCAGAGTGAGGCCAGGCTCAACTCACCTTGTGTTGCCTGAGGAAGCTACGACCCTCATTCTTAAATCACCAGAACTTAGCCTGGGGTGTAGGAGATCAGCTGATACTCTGAGGCTCCCTTCCTCCCCAGGGCTTAGGTTTGGGATAGTAGCCACCCAGGCCTACTCCTGTGAGCCCTTCTCTCTTGAGGCAGAGTTTGGGCCCCACCCTAACTCCTCCCTGCTCAACAGACTTAGGCTTGCTACAGCAGAGGCTGTGAGGTAAGGGGTCTGTGGGACAAGGGGGCCCCCAGGGAGTGTGGGAGTCCATGGGGCCAGGGGCTATGGCTGCAAGTGTCTCTGGTCCACACCCTCTCACACACGTCCCCTTGTCTCCTCATTTCTTCTCCCTACTCAGCAAAGGCAGAGAGAAGACCAAGGGAGGCAGAGATGGCGAGCACAAGTAGGTGTCCCAGGCCAGGGCAGAGCTGGTGGGGGGCCGTCTCTGTGAGGACAGAGGGCTCCACACCGCAGGGCTGTGGGGGGCGGGATGGACCCAACTGAGAGGGCTTAGAAGTGGGCTGTCCTTGTGGAGCCAGCATGGGGCATGCAGACCTTTCCATCTGTGGAAAGACCTTTCCATCTGTGACAGGGTGGGGTTAGGGTGGGGGTGGACAAGTGGCTGAGCCTTCTGGTTTCAACTCTCAGTTCTTGGGGGTGACTCTCCTCTTCTCAGTGTCTTGTTTCTCCTTCACTGCCCTGTTCAGTCCCTACCCTGTGACCCTCAGGCTTCAAGGGGACAGCTAAAGGCAAAGAGAAGCAGGGGAATAAGGAACCAATGGGTCCCTCCCCTATGGAGTCCAGGCAGGGCTAGACAGTAAGACATATAGTATAGCCCTGGAGCCCAAGGAGGACACACTCTGGGGACTATGTGGCTGCAAAGTGTGGCCAGAGCATGAAGACCCAGAAAGCAAAAGAAAGACACCACTCTGGTGGACCTCTCTATCTCCATTTCCCCAAAAGATTTCTTCGGGGTGGGAGATTGGGGTACAGTCTGGAGAGAAGGGGAGACTCCTGATGAGAGAGGCCTGCCAAAAGGGGCTGGAAAGATGCCAGGCCTGAGGTATGAGTGGGTCTTAGAACAGGGGCAATCTGACTTCTGACACGGACTTCACAACAAACCCAGGAAGTTTAGAGCACTTGACTCTAGATTTAATTTCATTCTCCAAACACACCAGTGAAAGCTGGATAGCCAGGAACGTGGTCTTTATTTTCTAGATAAGGAAGCTGAGTCCCAGAGATGTTAAGAGGTTTGCTCAAAACTGTGGTCTCAATATGTTAAAAATTTGGTCATATGAGCACATCATGGAAACATCAGGATTTCGTGTTTAGGGGCCTGAATTGATCAGCGCTGGCATGGGATTGAGATATCTGCTTACATTAAGATCCTGGGGAACTCACAGCCTCTTTCATTGCTTTAACAAAGCACGTTGAGTTCCAATAAGCAAATGCAATGCCAATGCAGTGTTAAGGCGACAATATGGAGAAAATGGCACCATGTGGGGAGAGCTCCAGCCCAAGGACCTGAAGGATTGAGGAAGTTACCAGGTTCACAGCAGAGCATGGGTCAAGGCTTGGAGAGGGCGCCAGGGAGCTGAGTCCTGTGGCAAGTGAGAGATGATGGGGGATGCTGAGTTGGGGGTATTCTCTTAGGGAGAAGGCTCAAGGGTTCAGGTTTCTCCATAGATGCTAAGACGTAAAAGGTGTGTGTATGAGACACAAACAACCTGCCCATCCCCAGGTTCTCTGAAACAGGCAATGCTCTAAGGCATTGTATTATTGATTCCCAGCTCCCTAGTCTGTCCTGGGCCAGACCCATGAGACTCAGACTGACCTGATCCCTTTGACTGGCAACAGCTGGAGTAGACTCACAGAGCCAGCACATAGCAGGCCCACAAAAATGCTGGCTCCTAGCCTTACCCCCATCCTAATTTCTTGCCATCTCCTATTAATATATGAGATAAAGTAAACTGGTATGTATTATTATTTTAATGTATGGAGCAATAGGATAGGACTATTGAAAAAGGAGAAAAATGGGATTTCTAAGAAGAGATTAAACAAATTGAAACTCTTGAGCCTGGAGAAGAGAAAACTATGGGTAGTTTTTAATCTCTAAAATGCTAGTGTGTGGCAAAGCTGGTTGGTTTCTAACTCCACTGAGGAGAGAGATAAATGGAAATGGATTTAAGTTGTAGAAGGGAAATTTAAAATTCAACCCATAAAAGAACCTGTGCTCCTGTGAGTATGTGAGATTCTGGGCTAGATTGGTTTGGGGAGATGGGAAATATCATTCCATGATGCTGTTTGCTTGAGCCTTGCGAAGGTTTGGGCTCCTAGGGAGAACAGAGGAGCCAGCTTCCTGGCAATCCTGCAGTTGGGATACGTACGTGTAGGACTCCCAAGCCTCCTTATACAACGCAGACACATGTGCAAATGGGCCAGTTCAGAGACAGGGGTGTTCTTGTATAAAGGGTCAACCTGTCCTGCCCACCTGGTGGGAGTTATCTGAAACTAACCAAATATTAACACATTTTCAAAGACACCTGTAAAGGCTGCAATTATGAAATTACCTGTACTTGGGGCATGGACAATAAAAGACATAAACCCATCAAGGGGCATTTGGAGAACATGCCCCCAAGTTTTGAAAATCTGGATGTTTGAGCAATGCAAAAAGGGACCACAGACACCACTTCTCGTAGATAGAAGTGTGTTTATCCTAGTGACCTGAGGCTTGAGCTAATGAGCCTAGATGGTTCCAACTAAGTGAAGCCAAACATGGGGCAGAAGCCCTGGGCAGTGAGAGGGCTCAGCCTGTAATTCATTTATGGTCACGCCCTTCTAAGACACAACATAGACCTGAATTAATGAAACACTCAGTTCACTAAATTTAATTTCGCTAATGTTTCCAAGTCTTTATGAATACCAGGTTGTTCCCTGGGACCCTGTGAGCATCATGCAAGCTTCTAAACCTGAGCCACGGGTTGAGCCGAGAATCATCAGACCCATAAATGAAGAGCTTACAATGAGTGAACTAATTTTAAAATATTTTCTCTAGGCCAGATGCAGTGACTCACACCTATAATCCCAGCACTTTGGGAGGCCAAGGTAAGAGGACTGCCTGAGCCCATGAGTTTGAGATCAGCCTGGACAACTTGGCAAGACCTCATTTCTATAATAAATCCGCCCCCCCAAAAAATGGCCGGATTTGGTGGCGCGTGCCTTTAATTCCAGCTACTTGGAAGGCTGAGGTGGAAGGATCCCCTAAGCCCAGCAAATCGAGGCTGCAGTGGCCATGAGCATGCCACTGCACTCCAGTCTGGGCAACAGAGTGAGACTCCAACTCAAAAAAATTTTTTTCTCTAGAAAGAAATACTACTCTAGACTGCAAGTGCATGCCATTCTGAGCATGGTAAATGCAGCACCAAGGAACTCAAATGTGATTCTAAACCCTCAGAGAGTCCAAGGAGGCCAGCCTCCCTTGCCTCCTGCTTTCTCTGGCTCCTGCTTCTCAAGAATACATCCATGAATAAGGAGCCACTTGGTTGTAAAGCAGGTTTTCACTGAGTCAATTATTGGCTTTGGCTTGTTTTCTGTCTGTTTCTCATCATATTCTATTTTTAGTAATTGTAGAGCCCAAATGCAAAATTTGGTTTTGAATTTTAAAAGGCCAGGACAATAAAACCCTAATCAACAAATTATGCTTTTTGAAATCTAAGTCTTTAATAAAGCGGATAATCTTCCAAATTCCCTGATTAAGTTGACATTTATTTCAAAAATCTCTTTTACACTTGGCCAGGAGAAGCAAGCATGCTGCTTTCTGGGAACTGGTGCTGCAATCAGGCAGAAAGGGCTTTTTCTACAGCGAACTTCTTATGTGTCAGTGATCAGAAAATTACAAAGGGCAGTGGTAGCGATGACAGTATGCTCTACTGACCACAGCTCAGATGAATTGAAGAGCAAGACTAGGAGAACCAAACGGAGGCAGAGCGCCTACAGGAAGAATTCTAAAAATTACATCGTTCGCTACACATTTCTGTATTTTTCATAAAGGGACAAACATCCCTTTAAAATATTTCCAAGTATACAGGTAACACTATCATTGAGCCTGTCAGCTGCAGATGAGTAAAATTATGCAGGATTGGGAGGGAGAGATTTTTCCTTTGAATTGCCTTAGGGTGTAATAGAGATGATTGGATGCGTATAGTTTTGAGGTTTTCTGTTTTGTTTTTGTCTCAATCTTTACTTCCAAATCTTTTTGTTTTAAAGAATACAGTGACTTTCAGATTCAATGATCATAACTGCCCAAGGAATGTCCCAGGTCCTCTTCCACTTGGATGGGTCTGCAGGACCAACTTCTGGGCAGTTGGCTTCTCCAGGCAGGGCTTGCTTTTTTTTTTTTCTGTAAGTCAGAGTCTCACTCTGTAGTCCAGGCTGGAGTGTAGTGGCATAGAGCACAGCTCACCGCAACCTTGACTTCCTGGGCTCAGACAATCCTTCCACCTCAGCCTCCTGAGTAGCTGGGACTATAGACGCATGCCACCACACCCAGCTAACTTTGTTTTTTTTTTTTTGGAGACAAGGTCTCACTATGTTGCCCAGGCTGGTTTCAAACACCTGGGCTCAAGTGATTCTCCTGCCTCAGCCTCCCAAAGCGCTGGAATTACACATGTGAGCCATCATGCCCAGCCAAGCTTCTGCATCTTTTCTTTTTGAGTCGGGGTCTCACTCTGTCTCCCAGGTTGGAGTGCAGCGGCACACTCACGGCTCACCACAGCCTCGACCGCCTGGGCTCAAGTGATCCTTCCATCTCCATCTCCCAAGTAGCTGGAGCTCTAGGTACACATAACCCTGCCCGGCTAGTCTTTAAATTCTTTTTTGTGGAGACGAAGTCTCACTGTGCTGCCCAGGCTGGTCTCGAACTCCTGGGCTCAAGCCATCCTCCTGCCTCGGCCTCCCCGAGTGCGGGATGACGGCTGTGAGCCACCGGCCTGGCTGAGGCTCTGCGTTTCGAACGTGCTCCCAGATGATGCCTCTCAGGTGACTTGGAGACACAGGACCCAGACTGCGTGTGAGCCTCGACATCTGTCTGTCTCCTCACTCCCTGCTCTCTTCTCCAGCCT
>CAUYQG010296056.1:0-20644 GCA_963574415.1 Tarsius wallacei
ACGGAACTGGCGGATGCGCGTTCCAGATGGAGGGGCCCGTGGTGACAGCAGGGAGCCTCGGCGGCGGACGCACGGGGCTCCTTCTGGAGAACGGCCCGCGTCACCACGGACTCCACAGCGCAACGCACAGGCGTTCCATCCGTCTGCCCTGTGGTCTCCATCTTCACACCCGCCTGATACCTCGCTTGGAGCCCTGCAATAAAATAGGGCCATCGTGGGTGCATTGCCATGGACGCAGAGGGGCTGGGCTCCCCCAAGTTCACCCTCTGCACCGTTCAGCCATCATTGTCCCACAAGTCTCCAAAGGCCAACGTGGGAAGGAAACATTCACAGAGATGGTTGAATTTTGTCTCGTTCTGATAAGACTTTGACAGTCGGTGGAATAGTCTCTGCTTGTATACCACAGCGACAGGAAGCTCAGTACTTCCAGAGTGAGCCCCGATCCATCTCGTAAGAGCCGGACTGCTCAGAGGTCTTCCTGTGACTGAGGTGGGGTTTGGTTTCTTATATTGATCACTCAAGGTGGCCGCACTGGCCCATGAGGTCCCATGGAATAAACCTGCTTCCCAGGACCGTCCTTCCGAGCTCTGAGCATGACATCACGTCCCCGGGATCGTCTTTCTCCAGGCCTTTGCTCCTTCAGGTTTTCCTCCCAGGGCTTGTGGAGGCAGTGTTGGGGTGCCCTTCCCAGACTCCCTCTGGGGACCAAGGAACTTGTTCTGCTGCTGTGAGTGTTGTCTACTGCTGGCTTGAGACTGAGTCCCTCCATGGGAATTTGCCTGAGCAGAAGGGACTGGCTCACCCAAGTCTTGCCCCTTGTCAGGAAGGAGGCCCTAGCTGGAACAAATGACTGGTGGGTGCATCTCTGAAAGTCATTCTCAGCTCTAGAGTCCCTTGGGGCTGGCTGAGTCCTCTGTGGCAGCTGCATTGCTGTTCAACCTCTCTGCCTGGGCTTGTGTCTGTCAGTCCCCACGGGTGCTGACCCCTGGATACCCCAACCAACTTCCTGCATGTAAGTCCTCATGGCAGTCTTAGAAAGCCCGGTCAAAGGTAACCAGCACTAGGAGTGGTCTGGGGAAGTGGGTTCCATGTGGCATTATGGAGCTGGACCGCTTCTGGCCTGTAGGCACCGAAGACCCCACCACTGGCTGGTGGGGGAGGGCTGTGGTGATGACTGAAGGTATAACCATGAAGTCTTTTTTTTTGGTGGAGAAACTGGGATAGAAGGAAAGGCAGGGAAGATTGCGTATTTCTGGAGGTGGAGAAGACCGAGGAAATTAGTAATTATAAGGACAATGAAATTGTATGGCTCTTGCTGAATGCAATCTATGGATTGGAAAAAAAAACAATAAAAGGCTGTGATTAATTACCAATTTAAGGCAAAGTGCAGAAGCTGTGGGCTTCCTTGGCTGCATATGAAGAGATTCACTTCTCCAGCAGCTGGAGGCTGAGATTTGGGACCTAGACTTGATTTTAAGGGTGGACTCCAGAGAGGACTGAATTCTGGATTCTCAGCCTAGGGAATTTGGTGATGTCCGATCACAGCCTTGGTTGGGTAGGAATGGGGCTGTGAGACTTGAGGCAGGGATATCTCAGCCCATGTCAAGCACTGTGACACCCAAGTTCCCTGCATTCTCGGGCCTCCCCAAGCGGCCCGTTCCCTGCTGTTTAAGGCTAACACGCTGCCGTTGCTGAAGATGAGGCAGAGGCTCTGTCTTACAAGACTGCCTGCTGCCCACTCAGCATCTACCCCAGCTCCCCTCCTGGACACTGGCCCAGGGACTAGGCCCAAGTCACTACACAAGCCAGCTGGGGAAGTGCTGAGCCCTCCAAGGGAGGATAGGAAGACAGGGTAGGATACACCTGCCATATGAGTAGGGTTTGGGAGTGGAGGCATGGCTCACCGAGGGGGCTGGACCAGAGACGATGGAATAAAGCACTGAGTGAGTTAGAGTTTATCAGTGTGGGGCCTCTCCCCTAGCAGAGGGTTTCACACCCCGACAGGGGCCCTCAGAGAGGATGCTGAAACACTGCTTGGTGACTCCCAGAGGCTTGCAAGAAGATGTGGTCAACATGATGTGATGCAGAAATGCCAGAATCCCCATGGCAGGTGGCAAGAAAAGGAATCAAGACCCTCTGAGGAGTGGGCATGTGAGAAAGGACATTCTATGCAAGGCCCATGGACTGTGCCACGAAAACAGAAACCAACCTCAGGGAGGAGCTTGGCAGAGCCACCTCTGTAGCCAACAGGAGGTGTTGTTACAGGGTTGGGCTTCCTGAGAACTATCAGGGTGGTGGAATGGAACAGAGGCCAGGGATGGTGCCCAACTGTCAGAAGGTGGGTGTGATCATTACATTGAGCAGTAAGGTCAGGATGGCAGCTGGGGGACCTGACCTGTAGACCAACAGGCATGGCTAGTAGAGTGTGATGCTCCCAGGGCAGGGTGACCACCTGTGTGGTCTAGGTGGACATGGGACTTCCAGTGCTAAAACTGAGAAAATACCCCCCAAAACTGGTCACCCTATCCTGGGGGAAGCTAACAAGAGTATTACTTGAGCTATGAAAACAAATCAAAGGTGGATGATCGGGAGGCTAAAAGCAGTTGCTCCAGTTCAGATTTAAAAAAAAAAAGAAGAAAAAAAGAAAAAGAGAGCAACCATGATCCTTTGCCCAATCTTTGGCTCTGAGCCAGACCACTGACCACAGGAGAGGACAGGTCCTTATTAGGAGGACCCTGCATCACCATGGCAATGGTGCTGGTGATGACCACCCCAGTCCTTCTAGGGCTTGTGTACTGAGGAATGCATACAGAACTGTCATTGATAAGCAGGAACTGGTGTCATCATGGCCACCATTAGAGTGGTGGTAATAAATGCAGTCCTGGCACAGATCTGACTCGTGTGGGCCCATAGTATCCCTAGAGCCACCCGTGGGACGTCTCCTCAGTCCCTGAATGTGTCACTGTAATGGATGCACCCATGGTTGGCAAACCCCCTGCACCGTGAGATATAAAGCAGCCCAGAGGAAATAGCCAAGTGGAAGTCTCTGAAACTCCCCCAGTTCCACCCCTGGCCAGGATGGAAAGTGAAAAACAAGATGGCATTCCAGGTAAGAAATGGCAGAGATCAGTGCTGCCTTTAAGATACTAAAGAATGCAGGGAGAGCGGTTCCCATCCTTTCATCATCTAATTCACCAGCTAGAGTCTATAAACATGAGATGAACCATGGAGGGTGAGAGTGGACTACCACAATCTGACTAAGTAATGGCCCCGGCTGCAGCACTGTGGTCTGGTTAAGCAGAAGAACACAGCTGTAAGACATGGTGTCTGACCATTGACATTATCAGGTAGGAGCACCAGAGCAGGTCACATTCTCATGGGGGTGGAAAATCGCATCCAGGTGAGGTCTTTTATCAGGGTTGGTTAACACTCCTGTCCTCTATCGAATATAGTCCATGAGGTCTAGAACTGTCTAGACAATGAGCAGGACATGGCATTGGTCTGCAGAATGGATGGCGTCATGTCAATAAAACTGGATGAGCAGACAGTGGCAAGTGTGCTGGAGGCCTCAGTGAAGACATGTGCTCCAGGGAGCAGTAGAAAAGCTCACAGAGAGTTAGGGACCACCACATCAGTGATGGTTTTAGGAACTGGGTGCTCTTGAGCATGTCAGGACACCCCCTCCAAAGAAAGGATGAATTATTTCATTTCAAACCTTTTGCCACTAAGAAGGAAGTATGGCGCCTAGTAGGCCCCAGTCCATCTTGTCCCGCTGTAACCAAATACCATAGACTGGGTAGTTTATAGTGAACAGAAATTTACTTCCATCTCTGGCTGCTGGGAAGTCCAAGATCAAGGGGTGGGCATCTGACGAGGTCCTTCTTGCTGCATCACCCAATGGCAGAAATCAGAAAGGCAAGAGAGAGAGAGAGACATGGAGAGAGTGTGTGAGCACAAGAGGGGGTCAAACTCATCCTTCTATAAGGAACTCACTCTTGAGATAATGGCATTAAACTGATAACAGCATTAATCCATTCATGGGGAGGAACCCTCATGGCCTAATAACTTCTCAGTTGGCTTCTCCTCCCAAATACTGTCACATTGGAGATGAAGTCTCCAGCACACGCCTTTTGAGGGATACACTGAAACCATGGCAGATCCCCTCTGGTTTCTGTGGGCAGTAGACTCCACATGAGAAAACAGCTTCAACCCATTTGTTGAGTGGCATGGAAGGCGGCTGGCTTTGCAGGCAAGAGAAAACAGCAGGCCCAGGGTGCCCTGCAAGCAGCCCTGAACTGGGAGCCACACAACTGAGCAGACTTCATGGCATTTTAGGCATCTGTGGTAGGAAAAGAAACTATGTGGAGTTTATAGTAAACTCTAAAAGGAGAATGACTGCCTAGACCCCTGGGGTTCTGGAATAGGGCCATGCCATCTGCAGCAGAGAATCAAACACTATTCAAAATGAGCTCTTAGCAGGCTACTGGGCCCTGGTAGAGATGGAACCTCAAGCCATAAAGCATCGAGTGACCAGAAAGCCAAAACTGTCCAGTGAGCCGGATTCATGGAGCACCAAGTCATAAGAGCAGGCGATGGCCAGCAGTAATGTGGAAGTGCTACATCTGGGATCAGGCATGAATAGAGCCACATGGCACCAGTAGGTTGCCCAAGAAGGAGGCCCCAAGCCCTATATCAGCTACCACTGTCGGTCAGCTCCCACCTATGCCTGCATGGATAGGTTCCCTTCAGACTAGCTGATGGAGTTAAGAAAAAAAAATAAGCCAAGCTCTGCTCATGGTTGTGTTGACTTGATATCTAGGGGTGAATTGGGTCCCACTCAGAGGGAGCCCCGAAGACCAGCAAGGGAGAGAGTTCTCTCAGTGGGCAGAGTGTTAGGTAGGGAACCTGGTAATCACTTCTGTGTAGAAAGGAAAACGGCCTGAGGTAGAACAAATGTGGACTCCTGGGATGAGCCATTGGTCACAGCTCAAGAAGGGGAAAGACTGGAAATAATAAAAAGTCCAGGAAAGAGACAAACAGATGAAGCAATGGGAGAGGAAAGATCTTTTGTATGTTGGCACCATTAGAAATCATCCGCCATGGAAGAGGCACCCAGTAGGCGCCCAGATGGTTGGTGTCAGCCAGGCTCTGTTCTCATGTTGGCACAAAGGGACCCATAAATAGGGAAGTCAGGGGACAAGGATAGAGACTACACATGGTCGAACAGCCTAGGCGTCCTGCTCATCAAAACCAACCTAGATACTGCCATTGTTGAATGTCCATCCTGCTAGCAGCAGAGACCAAGACTGAGACTCCAATATGGCACCATCCTCCAAGGAGACCAACTGGCCACCTGGTGGCAAGTCCATTGTGTTGAGCCCCTTTCATCCTGAAAGTGTAGTGACTCATTTTGATTGGAATGGACATAAATTCTGGCTGTGGATTACCTTTTCTGCCCATAGGATCTCAGCCTGTGCCTCTGATGACTTATGGAGTGTTTGCTCCAGCAACCCAAGGTCCTATGTAACATTGCATCAGACCGGGAGAATCACTTCATTGCAAAGAAGGCAGGGCAAGAGGACGCATAAGACCATAGGACCCTCTAGGTCTATCACATGCTGTATCCCCAGATGCTGCCAACCTGAGAGCAAGGAGGCAGCCCTAGAGAGTGCAGCTGAGGCACTGGTTTGGAGAAGATGCTGTGAGCACAGGACATCATTGTCCAGGGTGTTGTATGTACTCTCAGTCGATAAGCATTATTGGTGCTGTGTCCCCCGAAGGTAGAATGCATAGGTATGGGGAACCAGGGGTATAAGTAGGAACAGCTGTGGTTACCATTGCTCCCAGAGGAGTCTGTGCTTCCTTCCTCCACAGCGTTAGGCTCCATGGACTTAAAGTCTTGGTTTCCCAAGGAGCACAGAAAGATTCGCCTTAAACTTGAGGCTATGGCGTCACCCAGTCTCTGAGGGCTGACTGCTTATGAAGAGAGACAAGCAGGCAAGGAAGAGAGGTCATATCTTGGCTGGGTTAAGGGGCCTGGTTGTTAGGAGGAAGTAGGGCAGATGCCACCCAAAAAATAGCAGGTAGAAATATGCTTGGCACCAAGATCATACACTAGGGAGTCTCTTCTTCCTTTCTGCCCAATTTTGATTTTAAAAAAATTGAGAAGCATAGATACCTGGGAGGTAGACCTGAGAAGAGGATGGCAGCCAGGGATTCAGACTCTCCGGGGATGAGGTCTGGGGATGACTCTGGGATGAGTCACAGGACCAGCAGAGGCACCTGGTGAGATGGAAGGGAACCAGGACCAGGGAGGAAGGACATGAGAGTGCTCCTGCAGCAGTGCTGACTGGAGTTGTCCCTCCAACCTTCCTCTTGAAGGTCTCCCTGGAAAAGAAACAACTGGAATCCTGGGGTCAGATTAAGCTGCTCCCAGAACTTAAATGAAGTGAGTGGATCCGAATGGGTCAGGGTATACTGTAGCTGGTGCTGAGACACGCCGCCCAGCTTATCCTTTGGGATTCAGCACTGATGCCCAGGGATGCCAGAAGTGCTGGAAGTGCTGCTTGATCCCAAGTCCCAGCTTGCTCTCAAGTCCCTTCTACCCAGTCCCAGTTCCCAGCAACCTCTCTCCCAGGAGCTGCAGAGGGCCGAAGGGGGCCATTCCAAGCCCATGCCTTCCTTCCAGGAGCAGCCCTCCTCCAAGGATTAAGTGACATGAGGCACAAAGGTCCACCCCACTCATCACAATCCAGGATGATTTTGAGGGGTCATACCAGCTTCTGGGTTCCCCAGAAGTTAGACGAAGCCATCATTGCAACTTCAACACAGACTGGAAAGCCAAAACTGTCCAGCGTGAGCCGGATTCATGGAGTATCAAGTCACAAGAGCAGACGATGCCAGCAGTAACATAGAAGTGGTACATCTGGGATCAGGCATAAACAGAGCCACATGGCACCAGTAGGTTGCCCAAGAAGGAGGCCCCAAGCCCCATATCAGCTACCACTGTTGGTCGGCTCCCACCTATGCCTGCATGGATAGAGTTCCTTCAGACAAGCTGATGGAGTAAAAAAAAAAAAAAAAGCCAAACTCTGCTCATGGTTGTGTTGACTTGATAACTAGTGGTGAATTGGGTCCCACTCAGAGGTGGCCCTCCATCTAACTTTCTTCCTTCCCTCTCACAGGGGTCGTTTCTGAGACCACTCCCTAATAAACTTCCAGTACAGAAACCTCTCGCTCAGAGTCTGTTTCCTGGTGAGCTCATCCTGCAACAGCATGAGTCTGTGATCCCTGACATCTGTTCTCTGGCCATGTTCTAAGATATCAGCAACCCTTGTGACAAATAGTTTCCAGTGTTGAAACAGTGCTCTGATTTTTTCCCAGGTGAAATAGAAGACTCCCATCTCCCTTATTGTAGACCTTATACATTTATTAATGTGGCCTGAGTTAGCGGTATCATTTTTGGAGCCAGGCCATACAGTTGACCTTTCTAAACTCACTCTTGATTAACAACCTGTGCCTTTTCTAAGCCTCGCTGCTATTAAACCACGTGTTCCTTATCAAGCACGAGCAGCCAGCTTATGGGGCACTGAGAATAGGACTTAAATTCTTCTGTTCAGTTCCATCTTCTTGGCTACCCCTTCTCATTCCTACCTGTTGAAAGACTTTTGGATTAGACTTTCACCGAATTCATTTATCTCTCCTTTCAAATTCACATCAACCTTAGATTTGATAAGCCCATCTTCTATGCTCTCGTTCAGGCTGTTACTGAAATGTTAATCGACTGCTCCAGGCCTTCCGGGGTTGCTGTCTCCTTTCTCGAGTGGGACAGAGAGCCTAGCACTGCCTAGAGCCAGACATGGTGGCTCAAACCTGTAATCCCAACACTTTGGGAGGCCAAGGTGAGGGGTTGCCTGAGCCCACGGGCAATCCCCTCGAGAACAGCCCGGGAAACTTGGTGAGACCTGGTATTTACAATAAATGGAAAAATTAGTCAGGCATTGTAGCGTGCGCCTGTAGTTCTGGCTACTTGGAAGGCTGAGGTGGAAGGATCGCCAGAGCCCAGCAGGTCGATGCTGGGGTGGCCATGAGCGTGCCTCTGCACTCCAGCCTGGGCGATGGAGTGAGACTCCAACTCAAGAAAAAAAAAAACAAAAAACAAAGCAGTGCCTGGAGACACATGTTTCTTCTCTGCCATGGGTCTCTTGAGGAGCTTGTTAGCACTGTTGATAGCACCTGTTGGCCCTCTCCCCATGCCTCCATTCTAAGCTCTCTGGCTCACTTTCTGGCTTAATCCTCGCAACAGCACATGAGGTAGGGACTGGCTCCACTTCAGTTCTCTACAGTGGTTAAGGGACTGGTCCAAAGTCACCCAGCTACTAAGTGGCAGAGCCTGGATTCCCACCTGTTCTGGCTGCCCCCGGAGCAAGCTGGTCGGCAGAGTGTGAGGAGGTGTATGGAGAGACAGGCAACTCGGGCCGTGTTGGGAGATGGGGGAGAGAGGCCAAGCCCTGGAGAGGCAGAGATCTGTAGTACCTGAGCTCTGTGGCGAGAAGAACACCTGTCCAGATGAGACAGTAGGGGGAGGAGCAAGTTTGCCTTGCCCGACCTTCTTTAGACAATTGTAACATTTACTGAGGCTGCAGAGGGATCTCTCTGTATGACCTTTGTTGTTTCCCCAACGCTTACATGAAGCAACTGTGGCACAGAGAGGTTGATAATTTGCCTCAAGTCACTAAACTAGTTGAAGAATGAACCAGTGTCTTCTCAAGAGAATACTGGTCTCTTCGCCTTAGTTTACAGATAAGCCAACTAAAGCCCAGAAGGGTGATGACATTGTAAGTCACATCGTAAGCTGGTGGCAGAGTCCTAATAACAAGTGTCCCAATTCTGTAAATTGTGTTGTTACTTGCCACCATCACTGTTAGAATCTGAGTTCCATGAAGGCAGGGGAGTTGGTTATTTTGTTGACTGATTTATGCTTGTGTCCCTAACCCCAACAACAGTGCCTGGCACAGAGTGGGGGCTTACTATGTTATTTATTCACAAAAAATAGGCTCATGTTCTCTATAGGATTGACCAAGCACCCAACAGCTGTGTAATGTACACTGTGTAGACACAGGTAAAGAGCGTCAGCTTGCCCTCAGTTTCCCCACCAAGCAGTCATTGCTTGTGAGTTGGGCTGGTTTCTGGCAGGATGGTCTTCTTCCCTCGAACCATCTGATTTTGGCTTCTGTTAGCTAGAAGCACAGGCTGAGCACGGCTCAAGTGGGGCTGTGAGAGGGAGATCCGTCTGGCTCTTCGGGCTGGCCTTGCGTGTTGCCATGTCTGTTCTGCCATCTCCACAAAGCACGCTGTCCAGGGCTGGGCACCAGACAGCCCATGGCTGAGGCTCCCTCAGCCTCAGGCCAGGAACAGCTGACATTTTTGCTGGGCATGTTGTGCTGTTGCTGGCATTTATTTATTTTCCTTCCCTCTTTTTTTTCTCACAGAGAAATAGGAACACACGATACTCCCAACATAACACTAAGAATCGGTCTTGACAAGTCCCTCCATGAGTTGACAGTGAATGTTGAAAAAACTCATGAAGTTTTTAATTTCGCGTGGCCGTCCAGCCTCTGGGGAGTGACGGGAGGGTGCTGGCTCTTCTGGAGACCAAAGCAGGGGAGTGGACAGAACATCTGCAGGCCTTCAAAGGGCCTGGAATTGAAGTCACTTCTTGATTCAGGACAGACATGGAGTACTTGGAATGACAGAATATTTATTTTGAGTTTTTTATTGTATTATAATAAAAATGAACTGGACAAGAAAACACTTTGAGTCATCAAGTTGGTTTCCTTTGCTCTGCCTCTTGGTGCAGAGATGGTGGCCTTGTTCTTCCTCACATGGTCAGCAAGACACAGCAAGTCCTGGGCTTCATGACACCATGGTGGGGGTCCTCCTGCATTCTGACAGTCCCACCCTGGGAGCAGGGCTCACCAGTCCGGGCCCTTCTACATCCTGAAGGGTCCGGAGATTGTAGTGGGTCACAGATGTCCCATCAGGATGGAAATTTGCCATCTCAACATAAAGGTCTTCTGGCCCCACCTGAGTTGGAATCTCACTCTGTCACCCAGACTGGAGTGCAGTGGCACGTTCATGGCCACTGCAGCCTCGACCTACTGGGCTCAGGCGATCCTTCAACCTTTCAAGTAGCTGGAACTACAGGTGCATGCTACCAAGCCCGGCTTATTTATTTATTTATTTTTAGAGATAAGGTCTCACCACGTTGCCCAGGCTGGTCTCGAACCCCTTAGTTCAGGCAATCCTCTCGCCTCGGCCCCCCAAAGTGCTGAGATTGCAGGCTGGAGCCACTGTGCCTGGCCCTGCTAAACTCTTAACAATGTCTTTTATATTTGACATGTGGAATATTTTGAGCTGGAAGGCCATTTAGAGACCACTTAGTCTTTTTTTAAAAATTGAGGTACAGAGAAGTTTAGGAACTTGTCTAAGATCACACAGCAAGTAAGTGGCAAAGTTAGGATCCAAGGCTGGGTGGGAAGACCCTCCCCATCCCGGCCGCCCTCCCTGTCGTTCACCGGGCTGTGCTGCCTCTCCTATGAAGGCCCAGAGAGGGAACTTGCCCAAGTCATCTAGCAGGCGGAAACCAAATTAGAACCCGATATTGCTCTGCTGGGGTTGCCATAACAAAATATTACAAGTCAGTGGCTTAGACAATGGGCATCGATTGGCTCACAGTCTTGTCCAGAAGTTCACAATCAAGGTGTTGGCAGGTCTGGGGCCATGTTAGGGCTCTAAGAAGGCCTCTCTCCCAGCTATGACGGTCGACTGTAATCTTGGACGTTCCTTGGTTTGTAGACATGTCGCTGCAGTCTCTGTCTCCATCTGCACAGAGTGTGCTCCTGTTTTTCCATGTCTGTGTTCAAGTTTCCCATGATAAAAAAGACACCAATCA
Source organism: Tarsius wallacei (assembly GCA_963574415.1). Classification (NCBI taxonomy): domain Eukaryota; kingdom Metazoa; phylum Chordata; class Mammalia; order Primates; family Tarsiidae; genus Tarsius; species Tarsius wallacei. The sequence continues at coordinate 10,955 of CAUYQG010296056.1, forward strand.
TATTGGATCAGAGATCAACGACTCTAAGTAGAACCTCATTGTAATTATTTACACGCGCAATCACCCTATTTCCAAATAGGGCCCCACTCTCAGGGCTGGGGGTTAGAACCTCAACATATGAATTTGGGGCGGGAGGACTATTCAACCCATCACAAACTCTGACCTTCTAGCAATTATAGGAGCTATCCTCTAACATGTTATCCAGAACAACTTTCAATTTAAGAAATCATAAAAAAATGAGTAAAAGGTGGGTTTCTCAGCAGACTGGAATACATTACCAGGGCTTTAAGAGCATTGAACAACGTAATGCCATGACTGAAATACCTCCACACAGATTGGTTGTGCCTTAGGCCACTCTCACTGGCATGGCCAACTGTCTGCGAGGGTCTAAAGGGGACAGGTAGCAGGAAAGCCTAGAGAGAGGGGAAAGGAGGGATTTAGGCAAGGCCCCCATCTGATGTACTTGGGGGCTTATTTGCATACTCCACTTCCACGAGAGAGGGCCAGCTTTGTAAGGGCAGAGCTGAAAATATATGGTGGATGCCAGTGGTGACAATGGAGTGAGACTCAGAGAGGCCCTGTCCAGGGGTACAGTCAGGGCTGGGACTCACGGTCCTAACCGTGTGGCAATGCTGATGCCACTTGAAGTGTTTCAGACTTGTTTTCTCACCTGAACTGCTGGTCCTCAGAAGCCAGAGGTCCCTGCTCCCTGCTGGCCTGAGAATGCATTCTGACTGGAAGCCCCTAGCTCTGGGGTTGTTACTGTAGCCCGGGCTCCAGCCTCTTTCCCCAGCGCTGAGACCTCAGAGCAGCCGTTCTGTCTCATTGCTTTGGAAGCATGGGGCTTCACTGTGGTCTCTCACCCGCTATCCCCTGCTCCCCACCTCTCATCCCCCGCCCGTCTCTCCTTGTGTAATTAAAGGGAAAATGCTCTGCGTTCATTTACCTTATACTTTATCAAATAACGGAGAGATGAATTAAGAGGTCCATATTTCTATTTCAAGGTTCATGTGCTTTCACAAACTGTGCAAGTTGTGTTCTTCAAACCTGCCGCATCAGCAGGAAGTCTCAAACACAGCCATCTCTCCCCCTTCCTCTTTTCATTCCCCAGTGCAATTTCTAAATAAATGTGACGGTTAGGAATTCTGCATAGACAATTGCGGAATAATACTCAGAGCCACCAGGATTCTCTAGTCTCTCCTTCTTCCTCCCTCCCGACCCCCTCCCTCCATCCCCCCTCCTCCCTCCATCTCTCTCCCCCCTTTCCACCTTCCATCTCCCTCCCTCTCCTTCCTTCCCTCCCTCCATCTCCCTCTCCCTCTCCCTCTCTTCCTGTCTCTCTCTCTCTCCCTCTCTCTCTCTCACTCCCCCTCTATCTCTCTCTCTCCCTCCCAACCCTTCCCCTGTCATATATTTCTCAATAAGGAATGCAAAACTTTTGGCTCAGCTAACTTGACTGCAACAACCATTTATTCAGTACCTACTATGTACAGAGGACTAGAGTTGGCACCGCTGGGGAAACAAAAATGTTAATACCTTAAATCTCTATAGTTATTTCTAGTTAACACAACACTTCTACATTCATAAACACACTGAATTCTTGTAAGAATTGACATGGATAATATTATGATTAGCTTTGCCAGTCTGCAGTGAAGAAACTGAAGTTGAGACAGATGGAGTAAACGGGGGCTCTTCACCTTCCGGGAGGGTCAAGGACTTCCTTGGTAGACAGGTGAAGGCCACATACCCCATCTCAGAATAATGGCTTTAAGTGCATAACAAATACGTGTGATCACAGAGGCAACCTGCTATATCGAAATGCAATTTTAAAAATACTACTACATCTGATGTAATAATATATGCTCTTCTTTAATAAGGCATTCAATAACACGAGACTACTAACATTGTAATTTTAAAGTACTGACTTGCTATATCAGGAATCAGCAGTCTATGATCTGGGATGGCTACCTAATTTGCAAATAAAGTTTTATTTGAACATAGCCATAGCTATTCATTTACACATTGCCTATGTCTGCTTTAGAGCTACAACATCGGAGGGGAGTTGTTGCAATGGAGATTGCCTGGACCATGATGCTTAAAACACTTCCTGTCTGGACCTTGCAGAAAAAAGTTTGCTGACCTCTGTTGTATTCAATATTTTGAGATATCTGCAACAACTTTAATGGAATGAGAAAATGACTGTGAGTTCTGTAGGTGACACAAATTTCAAGTAGTGCCAATACTACTTGAATACAAATGGAGGTTTGTTGCCTCCATTTGTGATTGAAGAATTCCATTTTTCCACCCAAGTTCAGGGACCCCCTGAATTCTATCCATTGTAATGGTGGGAGTAGAACTCAAATGCAAGTTGACCTGACTCAGAAAATAATTTTTTCCTGTAATTCCTGTAGTAGGTTCTGTAGCATGGCGAACCTCACAGTCAGGTGGAATATACATATATATGTGTATACACACACACACAAACACACACACACACACCGCCAGACAGGCAGTCTCTGCTATCATAAGAAGAAAGAGTGACATCATGGAACTCTGAGGGAAGTGGTGTTACTCAATCTCTTAATTTTTCAAAGTCTTTAGTAAGTCCAGGGCCACCATGTATGGTTGTGTGGGTTGGCACCAGGCTAAGTGGCTGAAGCCAACTCTAGCTAGACTCACTAAACCTGCTTATGCTGGCGAGTTTGATGCCATTCTCAAGTTATCACAAAGATTCCCTGTGGGTTGAGGGACAGCCCGGGTATGACTTCCCTTGAGCCACATGGATGGGTTTGCATTTAGCTTAGACTCAGTGGGAGCTTGTCAATGTGTGGTCAGTTCCTTCAGAAACAAACACTTGCAGATTCATTGGCAGCTTGACTCTTGAATAGATACTAATGAAGAGGAAAGTTCATGATTATATAGAGAAATTTTAAAGACCTCATTCTGCAAACTTTTTGCTCACTCATTCTTTTATTCACATTTTTCTTCCTCCCTAGTGGGCACTGATAATTATCTGCTATGTGCGTGCCAGCTTCTTGGCTAGGCACTTCAGGGACACGTGAGTCAGAAGAACTTTAGTCCTGGCTCTGTAATTTCCTAGTTATGTGACCTTGGGCAGCTTCTACTCTCTGATTTTCACTAGCTCATCTTTACAATGGAAATCATAAATATACCTGCCATCTACCTCACAGATTTGAGGTGAGTCCAAGGAGATAATAGGTGGAAAAGAGTGATGGGGCAAAGTTGCTTCAGAAATTGAAAGGATGGAAAGATCTCTATAGTTCAGGTTATTCAGACTGATTCATAGAAGTGGCCTTGAGGAAGGTCTCAAAGTTGGGCGGAATTTGAAGAGGTCATCAGTTAGCTGAACCCAGTAAACACATCAAAATGGTGCCATGGGGGAGGGCTGGGGAGGTTAGGAAGGGGCCATGTTTCTCTGAGATGCCGTGACTCTCAGCACATTCCCTGCTGAGATTTCACAGCCAGCTGGGAGCCATTGTTATGAGAATGTGTTTATTATTATCATCGTCATCAACATTATTATCATTATTAATAATACAATATTTGGAGCATTTATGCATATTAATTTTAAACAAGCATGTGCAGTGGCAAGATTTGACGCCACTACCAATAAAAAGTCATAACGTGGATTTTTAATTTACATAAAATCATTTATGCTAATTTAATTAGTCCTTTGTTTACAGCTGAGGCTTACTCACCACTGGGTTGTGAGATGCACTCAACGCCAGCACGCTGCAGAGCCAGAAGCCTGCACACACGTCCATTTTGCAGGGATGCTCCTCCTACAGGGAGGAAGAGTCACCCATTCTTTTGTGGAAAGATACATTTAAATTCAGTAAGTTCTTGTTTATAACTTACTCCCTTCAAGGGACTGTGCTAAGTGCTCCTGTTGTTGACAAATTCAGTCCTGTTGACCACCTTGTGAAGAGGATCAGAAACACTTCATGTCTGTCCCAATATCAAACAGCTGCCAAGTGTCAAGACTGTGAATTCTAGTTCCCAGCCTCTCTCTATGCCCTTGCAACAGCCCTTAAATAAGAAGAGCTAACACGGCTTGGGATATGGTATGTTCAGTGTAAACATTGACTGAATAAATGAATGATGAATGAATGAATGAATAGCACCATTCCAGTTACACGTGCTTTCAGGTGTATTGTCTCCCTGACACCTTGTAGCAACCCTGAGAGACAGGTCTGGTCACCTTCATCTTACAGAGGAAGCTGAGCAGTTGGGAGTAATGGAGAGACCGTTGCACTATGAGCTCAGAGTTTGTCCTGTTGATTATGTCATTGATTTATAGCCTGACCTTGGCCTGATCTTGACCTTGGTCAAAGTGCACACCCTACTCCAGTTTCTCCATCTCCCCACTTGTGAGACATAAAGAAGAATCCCTTGTCCTTCTAATCTGATGGGCAGAAAAAAAAATGAAAGTGTGGAGGGCACTGCGCAGGGTGCCTGGGAGTTATAAGGTGGTATTTGTCAGACTTGCCTTGGGAAACCTTGAAAAATTGAATGGAAACTACTGGGCTCATTCATCTCCTTTTAACAGCCCCATGTCATCCAGCCTGGTCTTTTCCATTCCTGCTCTGTCCAATCCTGACAACATAATTTAGTTCCAGGGAACTTGAATAGAACACAGTGGACTGATATTTCCACGAGCTCGGGCCTTGATTAATACCGGCAGGGCAGCCGCCAGCGAGGACGAGGAGCCAGCGAGGATGCTGTGTAAAGCTCCACCTCCTGTGCTCACTGCCTCTCCCCTACTCAGGAATCTTCCCTCTCCCAGTCTCTGGAGGCCCTTCTTGCACCCTCCAGGCTCTGGCCCAGACTCTGTTCTGAGTTTCTTACCGAGTGTGTTTGTTCTTCCCACTGTCCAGCCATTCATTCTGCAAATGGGCTGAGTCTTCACCAGGCCAAGCAAGGGGGATACAGAGTTAAGTAAGACCTGCCCTTGCTCTTGAAGAGTTCAATCACAGGAAAATGAAATCCAGTGGATGAGTGAGCAAAATGGTCCAAAGGATGCAGCAAGTGCTGTGAAAGGGATGGAGCTGAGAGGGGTGGAAAGAAGGAGATGCCCCATTCTGCCTGGTGAGGGGCAGAGGGGGCTTTACAGAGAAGCCAATGTCTAATAGGGAGTTCTAGGGCTAGTGGCCTCTCCCCAGGGGGAGGGATGCTGGCAGAGAGGGGCGGGGGCAGCAATCACAGCATAAGTAAACCCCAGAGGGTTGGCGGTGCCTGACTGCTCAGGGGTGGCAAGGGGTCTGGGTGGCTCCAGTGAAGTGGGAGACAAGGTGGGGGCAGGGCATGGAGCAGAGACCAGAGAGGCTGGAGGCTGGAGCAAGGCCCTTCCCAGGGCAGATACTGGCAGCTCTGGATTCATGGAATTGCCTTTCCTGGGAGATAAACAGTAAGACGTTGAAGGATTGGCAAGTAGGGTCAGAAGGCAGATAAGGGGAAATTCCACTAGCATCCTGATTTGGGGAGAGTGGAGGCAAGTCTCCAACACTAGCAGATTGGGGGAGCTGGTAGAGGGGAAGGGCACAGGGCAGATTTTCCTTTCATTGCACGACTAGGAACAGAACTGGCACTATTCCCGGCAGTCCTCTGAAAACAGTACGCGCATCTCTTCTTGTGGTCTTTGCTCAAAGGGCCCACCCACCCAGAGCTACCTAAAAACTGCTATCCTCAGGCTCCTTCCCAATTTTCCTCACTCAAGTGCCTTTAACGATTGCAGTGGAGACACGATGACCCTGTTGTGAGGGTGGCTCTGACCCTGCCTAACAGCACCGGCATCGATGGCTTCTTTCCATGGATATTAAGATTCATTGTTCCTCAAAATCAAATATTGACCTTGGCTTTTTGTCCATCAATATGCGACCTTTCAAGTCAATGAAGCTGGATATGCTAGTCAATGGTTATTATTGTTTCTCCTGCCATGAATTGGGAGTCTCGGACCCCAACGCATAGGTTAGACCACAGTGATGATCTGTTTACAACCTCCTGCACTTGGCATTTGTGACTGAAGCATTCTGGGAAAACCTGCATGGTTTCTGGGGATCTCTCTCTCTTTCCCTCCCTGCCTCTCTCCCTCTCTCTCCTCTCTCTTTCCCTTGTCCTCTCTGTTTCCTTCCCCCTCTCCCTCTCCTCTTTCTCCCATTTCCTCTTCTGTCTCTGTGTCTCTCCTGTCTCTTTCCCTCCTTCTATCTCTCCCTCCCTCCCTCTCTCTACTTTCACTCACTCTTGTTCCCATTCTCTCCTCTCTCCCCCCTTCTCTCCCCCATCTCCTCTCTCTTTCCCTCCTTCTCTCTTCTTTCTCCCCCCTCACCCTTCCCCCCTTCTGCCCTCCCTCTTGCTCCTGCTCTGGCTCCTGTTCTCACTCTCTCTCCTCTCTCTCTCACTCTAGCTCTCGCTCTTGGCTACATAAGTCACTCAGGCTTGCCCTTCCATGACACCTACTTCCTTTTCTCATTGAGAAACATTTTCTTCTGTTGACTTCTCCCAAAAGGGCTGAGGATGGCCCTGGTCACTAAGAAGCGCAGTGTTCCCCTCTCATTTTCCTAATGCGGAGAGGACACGGATGCCCATGATGGGGTGATTGAAGTATGTCCTGTGACAATGGATTGCCTGTCTCCAAAGTGTCGTTGCACTGATGACCTCTGAGAGTCTGAGAGGAGGTGGAGAGAGACTTAAGCAACCTGGTCACCTGGGCTTGAATGACTACTCTTCCATTACTAGCTGTGTGACTTTGGGTAGGTTCTTTCTGTTCGTTCTCTCTGTGCCTCCACTTCCTTATTTGTAATACAGGTTGTTATAGAGTCAGTTTAATAATCTATGTAAAGTACTACATCAGTGCCAGGCAAAGAGATAGTGTTTGAGGTAGACATCACTAACACCTTCAGCCATATCTGATTCTTACTCTTCCAGTCACATGGAAGGCAGCACTTCTCACCCTGCCTCACTTACCCTTGAAGTTGAGTGGAACAAGTGCCAGGTTCAGGCCAATGAACCTGGTGTTATCGGTGTCACTTCTTTGTGCTGGGGTGGTGACAGTTAATTTTAGGTGTCAACCTGACTGGCCTAAGGCATGCCCAGATTGCTGGCAAAACATGATTCTGGGTGTTTCTGTGAGGGTGTTTCCAGAAGAAATTAGCATTTGAATCTGTGGACTGAGTAAAGAAGATCTCCCTTATTAATGTGGGTGGGCATTGTCCAATCTGTTGAGAGTCCAAATAGAACAAAAGGGAGGAGGAGGGTGAATTCCCTCTCCCTTGTTGGGCTGGGACATCCATCTTCAGTTCTCGGACATTGTAGCTCCTGGTTCTCAGGCCTTTGCGCTCAGGCTGAATTAGGGCACCGGCTTTCCTGTTCTCCACCTTGTAGACTGCGGTTCATGAGACTTCTTGACCTCCATCCTTACACGAGCCAATTCCCATAATACATCTCCTCATATACATCTATATATTTCTCACTGACTCTCTTTCTCTGGAGAGCCCTAAGGTCGGTAGTGAGAAGCCGGTGCATCATTCATAGTCTCTCTTTCTTGCTGCAGTGACTGAGAAGGTCACGTACTGCAGATGGTGCAGCCTTGGTTGGTGAAGAACCTGTCATCTGAGTGGCTGAGTCACCACATGGAGAACACTCATCTGGAACACTGTCAGTTCTGTTGTGGATACTGTGTGAACACGAAACAAAACTTTGTTAAGTCACTGAGGTTGTGGAGTTATTTATTACTGCAGCATAGCTCAGACTCTCCTGACTAACAAGGTGCTCAATAAACATTAGCGATTGTCACAGGTAGTATTGTTACTATTACCGACAAATGAATGACAGTAGGCCAAGTGAAACTGGTGTCATTGGTGTGACTTCTGAGCTGGGGTAGTGATTAATTTTAGGTGTCAGCTCGATTGGCTTAAAGTCTGTCCAGAGAGCTGGTAAAACATGATTCTGGGTGTGTCTGTGAGGTTGTCCCTTTCTCAGCAGCACGACCTTGACTGTCACCATTGGGAGCTCTTGTTCAATAGCTTGAAGAACTCAGATCCAACTTGGCTGTAGATTCTGTCCCGGTCTCCTGCTTCTGTGTGATGATCCAGTTCCTGCCTTTCCTATTGCTTTTGCCCCTGCAGCTCTACCATTCCCCTGGGGCTTACCTATTTCTTTTTACTCTATAAAATGGCCATTATCTTGATGCCCCCATCAACCCACCTGATGCAGGTGGGATGGGGAAAGAATGTGGCCTTGTGTGCCAAGAATCCTGGGTTCAAATGCTAGCTTGGCCTTACTCTCCCTTTGTCCTGAGCCCCTGCCCAGGCTGGGAAAAAACCCAAGGCACTTTGTTACCCTGGGTGGTGGCTCTGTGCTCTCTCCATCCCTGGCCTAGCAGATCCTCAGGCAGAGACCTGCGTGGATCCTTCACGCTTAGCTCTCAGCATGTGTGAGACCCAGAAGTGGAGACTGACTCAAAAGTGAGTGATGTTAAAGGAAAAAAGCTCTTCACCCTCACCTTCATGTGCCATGGCTGTCACAGACACAAAGACTGTCTTCAAACAAAAGCTTGCTGGGAAGGCCAGTACCCACCCAAGGCAGCTCTGCGAAAACCCAGAGGAAGAGTTTTAGAAAGCTGCTGGCCTTGTCCAAGCTCTTCATCTGCATACAGGGTCGCTGAGGCCCAGAGAGGGAGTGAGGACCCCAAGTATCCTGGGGTTGTCTAAACAAGATTCTAGGTCTGTTGCCTTTCAACCCTGATTTTGTATAGTTTCATCCAAGCCAACTCTCTCTCAGGTAACTTCCAAGTAACCTTCTCTATGGATAAAAATTGACCCCCTTGAGTGGGTTCTAAAGACAGTGTCATAGGTGGGGCGTGGCAGCCTCAGCCTAGGGAAACAAGAGGTCACCTTGACCGGGCTTGGTTGATGGCTCTACTACTTATTAGCTCTGTAACCCTACTTAGGTGGTAAGTTATTCCCCTCTTTGAGCCTCTGCGTCCTCATCTGTTAGATGGGGATAGTGCTAGGCCCCACATGCAGGTCTACTAGGGGCATCTGATGAGATAATCACAGGAAGCATGTAGTACCCTTCCTGGCCTGTGGTCGGGCCTTGGTGATACAACCGTCTGCATTTCCATGCCTGCACACTCACTGAGATCATATGGATTCCGTGCAGAGCAGCTGTCAAATCCATCATCTTGATTGCCCTCCAGAAAGAGTTGTCACAAGGAGAGAGGAAAGGGCCCTGCATGCAGAACTCAAACCAGGAAGTGCTCATGATTCCTCTTTTTCATCTGGCAAGTCCTGCTGCACCTTCAGGTCCCATGGAATGGTCACCTCCTCAAAGAAGCCCTTCTTGACTCCTCAGATGGTTCCATGAGCATGTCTCTTGCTCTCCATGACACAATGCTCTGCTCCATTGCCACTGCAACTTAAGAGATGATTGTGAATGACCTTTTGTCTGTTTTACACATGCCTTTCTGCATGAGGGCAAAGGATGGACCTTGTTTTGTTTGTTTACTTGTTTGTTTTTTTGAGTTGACGTCTCACTCTTGTCACCGAGGCTAGAGTGCAGTGGCACGCTCACGGCCACTGCAGCCTCGATCTGCTGGGCTTAGGCAATCCTTCTGTCTCCACCTTCCAAGTAGCTGGAACTATAGATGCATGCCACCAGACCCGGCTAGAT
>CAUYQG010296070.1:0-44767 GCA_963574415.1 Tarsius wallacei
GCTAATTTTTTGATTTATTGTAGAGATGAGGTCTCGCTTGCCCAGGCGGGTCTCGAACCCGCGGGCTCAGGCAATCCACTCACCTCAGCCTCCCAAAGGCGCGGGATTACAGGCTGAGCCACCGAGCCCGGCTGGCAATTACATTTTTAAAAATAAGTATTAATAAGTCCCTAAATGGCAGAGTTGGCTTTGATTTTGTTTTTTATTTAAAAAAAATAATTCTTGATCAACTCAAGAACAGAACCGAAGTCATTTTAAATAAATCCAGCAGTGTTCACATAATTTAGGTCTGATAAATGACAGAAAATTAGGACTGGCATCTCTTTCAAAATTTTTAGACTTCTGGACCAGGTCACATGTAGAGGTAGCACACAAGAGGCAAGGAAGGTGGGATAGACAAGGGAAGGATGGGACACCACACTGTCTTTGTCTTAAAGACCCTTCCAAGATACCAGAGCATGAATCACCAGTCATAAGGAATCACTCCTTTCCAAAGAAGCATCCAGGCTAGATTACCTAATAATGAATAGTATTATGTCCTGTGACCCCCGAGGCCCTATTTTTTTAATGTTATAACTATTACTACCTATGATTTGTTGAATGCTGACTATATGTTACATAAGAGGGAAGTTCAATGCTACATTGGGCTCCCAGAGAGCAAACCTCAATCTCACCCTACTGATTGACTTCTGATTGATTTGGGGGAAATGTTTGCTTTCCAAACGTCAGAGCTTGGGTAGAGGCTTCCAAGGATCACCTAAGATGTTCCTGAGATACTACCCCAGTGACTCAGAAGAACATTTCTCCCTTCATTCCTTATCCAGGTTTGTACTCTCTCTAGATCTGAACTTGTGACCCTGGCCTCCATCCTGCCTCTTGGTCCTCTCTTGGAAGTCTCTTCAGAGGGGCTGTGTGGTTGCTGATTCTCACTCCTAGGAACCTCCTATATCACCTTTATCCACGTCTTGTGGTCAGCCTTACCTGGCCCCACCTTCAGCCCAGGACCCCATGAACAAAGCTGGGCCCAGAGCCCCCCAACTTTGTTTTCCAGGAGGCTATCTCTGCCAGTGTTGAGGGCATAGAATCACAGGTATTGGAAGTTAGCATTACAAAAAAATACATGTGTAGCTATTATTAAATTCATTTTTAAGCAAATCTTCTTTCAGTCGAGGCTGAGCAAGAGCTGATAACCTAGTCCAAAATGATACCTCTTAAAAACAGATTCAGTTTACAGAGTGTTGATATTTTCATCTTTAATTCGGTTCAATTCCATTTGCCTATTTCACATACTTAAATTCCAGAAATTGCCCAATCACCAGATTTTAACAAAAAATTCTCAAATCTGCTAATTCTAGGGCCCCCTCAAATATCTCTGTGCTTCTTATATAATAGATACAACTAAAGACTCCTTACATAAACTTATAACAACAGTCTTTATAAATTATTTTTGATGAACTGTGACTCTCTGTAACCATCCATCATTCTAATTATTGTTTTGGAGTTAACTGCTTTTCCTATTTGACAGTCAAACTATGAAGCTTACTGAAGTTAATAAATCCACAAGCTCATAAATTTAATATTTTATTTGGTTCTACTCTTTCAAATGAGTGAAATGAACCAATCGCTCCTTTTTTCTACACAGTCGGGGCAATAAATTCTGCTGATTTTTGCTTTTACTTCTGTTTCTTACCTTTTACCTCTATATAGCTTACCTGTGGCAATTCTAGATTTGCCTATATTTTCTAAGTCCCCTGTCTCTAGCTCTGAGGAATATCAGAATGGTGAGAAGCAGATTCTAACACCCTACCAGCCTAGACAATTGGTTCTGACTAAAAAAAGAAAAAAAAGATGGGAAATTCCCATTTGGTCCTATCTGTCAAAATATTTAGCTTCCAGAAATTTCATCTCCACTCACTACCTCTCATATAAACTTATTGTTAATAATACCTACCATTTATTGGATGCTTCCTATGTACCAGGTGTGGTCACAATTAATCATCAACAGATAAGAAAACAGAGTAGAATACTTGAGTAACTGGTCAAAGCAAGAGGCAGGACTTACTAACCATAATACCAGGCAGCTTTTAAATACTAACTGGGTCAACTTCTTAAGAGGTTAATACATGCCAGGGACTAGTCTAGGAACTTTGTATATATATTTATCTTACTTAATCCCCAAAATAAACATATGACGTATATATAATGATTTCTATTTTACTAAGTTTCAGAGAGATTAAGTGACTTTACCCTTTTCTATACATCATTTTACTTATTTTGATATGTTCTTAATTTTCATGATTTCTTCTATCTTTGCCACTGCATCTGCCCGTAGGAAAAGGTCCACAAATTCAAATTCAGATTTGTAAGCCCACCTCCAAAGTGGCAGACTGTAACCTCACGGTCAGTTCCATATGAGTGCACCTTCACCTACTCTTGTTTTCCTTACTTGTTTCTAACACAACAATAATCATAATAATAATGATAATAATGCCAACAACCAAAAATTAGATAGCATATTACAAAGCAAGCCAGCATATTTTATGGCTATCCTTGTGACAACGATGTGAGGTAGGAATGATAATTGTTCTGCCCTTAGAGATAAGGGACCCTAGGTTTAGTCGAGGTTATATAGATTGCCAGATGTATCTAGTAAGAGTCAGAAATGAGATTAACACAAACCTACTCACTGCAAATTCTGGGCTTGTACCAATTAGCCGTGCTGCTTCATTTAACATTGAACCTCATTATATGCATGACTCACAGATCTATGCTCACAATTCTTATCTATCACTTAAATTCAAGTATAACTCTGCCACCCATCTGCTGGAAATCTCCATCTGAATGTCATACCTGAAAGTCTTATTTCTTTATTTCCCTCACAGTATTGACTACAGCATCCTGTATGAAGCAGGGACTTAAATTTTTTAATAAACAAATGAAGCATTTCAAAGAAAAAAGAAGAGAGTCCAATAAGTGGGGCTCAGGGGTGAGAAGCGGACACTTACTTCTGATGGTCCAACTGACACAAGGCCTCTGTGGAGCCAGTCACAGTGGGAGCAAAACCAGCGTGGAAGGTTTAGACACTCTGGATGTATCATGACTGGACTAAAAGGTCTTTAAGATTACAGTAGAAAATGTGGCAGAAGAAAAGCCTAAAGATAAAATCATTGCTTTGATTATCTTAATGGGTTCCACAGTAATTGCAGATTACTGTGAGATAAACCTATCTCTAATGTTCATCAATGACGTCAGCTTTTAAATGCCTTAAAGTTTTTCAACTTGTCTCCTCATCTGGTCAGTAGGGATGATAATATATACCTTATAGAGCTGTAGGGAAAGCTGCTAAATAAATATTAGTTATTATTACAAGCACAAATATTAATGTTGCCATTAAATAATGACTGCAAGTTAGAAACCGTCATATTTAAATAGTTTTTTTAAATTGTCTTATCTCATATTTCACTTGGAAAATATAAGGATGGCAAGCCTGCCTAACGTATCTAATGACATGATCTTGACTGTCAGAATACATGATGGATGCTGCTGAAAGGTGGTATTTAAACTGGTCCTGTCAGAGATAGGCCAATAAAGTCCAACTACTTTACTTGGGAATTGTTATGGAAATTGAGAATCACAGAAAATGGCAATCTTTCAGGTCAGCCTTGATAAACCATTTTCTGGAAAAAAATCTACTTATTTTATAAAGGTATACGTAGAGTTAGTAGAGAGAGAAACTACTTCCCGCCCCATTTCCACACCACAACTTCCCACTATGTACAGAAAGATGATTAAATCAATTCCAGAGCAGGTTTGCAAGGTAGATGAAAGGCCTAGCATTCTTCTTATTAGAAGTCAAGAACTGCATTATGAAGTGATACTTGACACTTGGCAATTTTTCTTTTTTGTAAAGATGCTCTCATTTATAGAAGTTTGAAAAGACTCTTAATATCTCCCCATGGGTATGTTCAAGGCTTCATATGTGGCATTAGTCAAAATGTTTGCCCTTGTGGAGCTTGCAGAAATAAATCAAATAAGAGGCAATGCTCTATCAGAAGTGGGGGGAGGACAGACCACATTCCAATGAGAGAAATACAACTGAGTGGACAGAAACTCCAACAAATGGGCATCTTACTACACGGTTGCCTGACAAGTGGTTTCTTGGCAGATGCTGCAGAAAGGCCAAATTTAACAGATGCAGGTTGAATGCACCTCTAAGGAATTTTCATCAATGTCACCTGTATCTGAGAAAATGGGATGTTAAGCATTTACATTGAATAGTGACAATAAATACTCACTGAATTTTGCATTTGCCAACTTCTTTCTGCTGTAGAGCTCAAACCATTTGCCAGAGTCACAAAAGTGACTTTGGGAGGTCATGTCAACCTTTCTTTTGATTCTGGGCAGTCTTCAGCTGAGTGAATGCCCAATCTAGTCTTCAAAGACCTTTTAAAAGGAAGAAGTCACAGCTTTCCAATTCCCCAGACTATAAGGGTAAAAATTATTTTTTATAGAAATTGAATTTCCCCTACTAGTAAAGAACTTTCCTTCACACAGTTGTTATAAGGATGGGATGTGTTATTGTTATAGAGAATGCCTTATTCTGCAACATCTACCCTGGTCCTACCAGAAAAAATACCATGATCACCAATACACTTTCTGTTAATTGAGAGAAAACTGATCTGCAGAAGTATTTCACAGAATCACAGCAACAAAGTACTTTAAAGCTAGGAAAGAACTTTATGATTTGTGAATCCGACCCCTGACTTAAAGAGTGGGTATTCCCCCACTAAGGTGATCATCCTTTCCAGATGGGGTTTCTGGTAAAATCAGCATAGTCTTGCTCAAACCAGAATGGTTAATTGGTTAATTGTCATATCTTCCACTCAGGTTCAAACCTCGTATCAGCAAACCTCGTTAGCACTACCTCCCAAATACAATTCAAATCTGATGCCTTCTTCCCAACTCCACTGCTACCAGTTGGTCTAAGCTATTTTGCAGCTTTGCCTGTAGTAATCACTCCCTAATATGTTTCCCTGCTTTTGCTCTTGTCCCCCTAAAATCTCTTTTGTACACAGTACCATCAACAGTGATCTCTTTTTAAAAAGAGAGATCAAATCACATCAATATCATCCTCAAAATCCTTTAGTTGATTCCCTTGGCAAAGAGAACAAAACATAGAAATAAATATCTTACCAAGACAAAGATCAGATTTGTCCTTATATTACTATTTTCCCCACAGCTGATTTAAACTGTTCTAATTAAAATTCATGCTAAATATAAAAATGCATTCATATACCTTAGATGAGAGAAATGAAGAATATGAGACAATACCAGACTCACTGCTTTAAACCTTTCTACTTGACCTAATAAATGTCAGAAGAAGATCTCATAGAATAAGATCTCATCTGGGGAAGCACTTTCAAAAGGAGAGCTCATGTTAGGTTCAAGGTAGAGTTAAAAAGCCTATAGTAAATGTAATATACTAAGAGAAGAGCAAACAGGTTCACAAAGTCCTAATGTGTTAAATAAAACATCTGGAATTGCTTGAATCTATTTCCTAGAAGTCACCCAGTTACAGTTTTAACACTGACTCTCTAAGTGACCACTATAAGTGAACAGAAATGGGAATAGGCTTCTGTTTTAAAGCTAATTGTAGTAGCCAACCTTGAAGCTCAGTAGAGTAATCAAACACTTTGATACTAAAACTTTTGCTTATGAATAATATTCCATACATTACTAGCTTAAAGAGTTTCAGATCCAAAGTAACTGTGGCACAGTGAAATAACTTTCCCAAACTGGAAGCAACCAAGATGTTCTTCAATAGATAAATGAATAAACAAACTGTGGTATATCCACCCAGTAGAATATTATCCAACTACAACAACAACCAAAAAATAAAATAAAAATAAAGAAAGGACATGAGCTATCAAGCCACAAAAAGAAATGGAGAAACTTTAAACATATTTTGCTAAGCAAAAGAAGTGAGTCTGAAGAGACTGTATGATTCCAACTAAATGACAGTCTGGAAAAGGCAAAACTATAGAAACAGTGAACATGTCAGTAGTTGACAAGTCAAAATATCTGTGGTTCAGGGAAAAGAAAAAAGAAATGAAACACAGGGAATTTTTTAGAGTTATAAACTTCTATCTTATATTATATGGTAGATACATAACACTATTCATCTGTCAAAACTCATTAATCAATATAGCACAAAGGGTGAATCTGTATGCAAAATTTTTAAAAAATCATTTAGGAGGATAGAAGACCTCAGAAAAGAATGAAGGCAATGACAAGAGAACCTGTCTTACAATGTATGAAACAACCTAACTGAAAGTAGTGAGGAAAAGATGTTAACTTAAGTAACTTTGGGAATGAGTGAATCCTGCAAAACTGAAGGCAAAAGGAACTGCATATAAGCACTGTACTCTAGTTGATTGTTTCCCACAGGGGCATGGGTCAACAATCCGGATACTGCTATCTGTGTATACTGGAAATGAACAATTAAGTAGTGGATGGCAGATGGTAGAAGGCAGACTTCTCACTATAGGAGTAGAATTCACAGATAAGCAAGAGGAGAAGGCTGGAAAGATCCATGTGATAATATATTCAAGTTGGAGATATCAATTAGCATTCATGTTTAACTTAATATAGATAGAGATTGCTACATAAGGGAATATTTACAGATATGTGTATATACTAAGGTTGTTTTATTTATCTTTTAGAAACAGGGTCTCACTCTGTCACCCAGGCTAGAGTGCAGTGCTATGATCACAGCTCATGGGAGCCTTGAACTCCTGGGCTCAAGCAATCCTCAAAACTAGAGTTAATATACACGCATACTTCCTTTGTGCTGTCAGTTTAAAAAGCCTAAAAAAATTTCAGTAGAAACAAGCATACCTACTGCCTGAACTTGGTTTCTAATACCATTCTCCAATGTAAGGAGCTAGGGCTCCTTGGAGAAATGGCTGATTCCAGGACTGAGACAGGAAATATACAAGATGAGGCTGAGTATCTGGCTCTTTTAAAAAATGAGTATCTTCTAGAACCAGAAAGTAAGAAAGTCCTAAAAGCAATTTTTAAATTGATTAGGTTATGTCAAAGGGCACAAGATCCAAGTGGAAAAAGCTTCCAATGACCAAAACTGAAACAATATAAACGAGAAAATAAAATGATATTGGCTTATAACTCAAAGCATAAAATAAATACCCATGATTCTATACTGATATAAATGATCGAATAAATCAATAAAAAGGGAGAAGAGACAAATCTCCCATTTAGGAGACCTCCAAATAATTTATGCAGATACTCTGCCCTTAAGTAGATGGAGCATAACTCCTCACTCCTTAAGTGCACAATGACATCCCTCTAAAGAGGACGTTGTGGAGGGCCAGAGGGGAGTAACTTTACTGTGAAGAGACCTGACAAACATGATGTCAGCCAGGTGACCAAGGTCAGTACTAATAGTCATTAATATGTTGATAGTATGTCCCTTTGATATGATGTGATGAAAATGGCATTTTACCTTTATGATCTTCCTCCCAAAACCCCATAGTCCCAGCCTAATCATGACAGAAACATCAGGCATATAACTGTTCTTACATTCTGAAAGAGAAATATTCTGCAGCATATCTGGCTAATACTACTCAAAACTGTCAAGGACTTAAAAACAAGAAAAATCTGAGAAACTGTCACTCACAGCCTAGAGGGGACATGATAACTAAATGTAATGTGGTATCATGGATGGTATCCTGGAACAAAAAAAGAACATTAGCTAAAAACTAAGGAAATTTGAATAAACTATGATCATTAGCTGATAAACATGTTATCAACATCTGTTCATTAATTGTGACAAATGTGCCATACTAATGAAAGAAGTTAATCATAGAGGAAACTATGAGGTGTGGGGGAGTAATATGGGAACTCTCTGTACTATCTGTTCAACGGTTTTTGTAAACCTAAAAATTTTTGTAAAAAAAAAAAGTATTAATTTAAAAACCAACAATACTGATTTGTATTCTAATGTGCTTTTAGGATCTTGACAAATAAGGCAAGCATGGTTATGCTGGTGGCCTCCTTTTCTGTGGTAATTAGAAAGGAAGAATCGGGGAAAACCTTGCCTCCCATTTTTTCTGATGTCAACAGTGTCTAATGACTACAAGATGCCCCCCAAAATGAGCATTTTGAGGAATTTTAAACTTCAAAATTAGTTAAAGCATATCATTCCTTACTTTGAATATCAAAATTAAAAGTATTTCCCTGGATACAGACCTCCAAAATAAAAGGCAAAGCAACAGAAGAACCACGCTGCTATCCTCCCTAATGGTTCTGGGGCTCCTGGTCATGCAGCTCCATGGACTGCTGTCATATATTTGGTGCAAGTTTCACTGGAAGATTCGAGTCAATAACTAGAATATTATTCCCCCATTAACTTCAGTAGCACTGCTTTGAAACCACTGAAGTCAGTATGTAGGAACAGAAGAATGTCACAATGTTCTCTGTAGACAAATTCCAATCTCCTTTTGTTCGATACATTTGTATGACCAACTCTCTCAGCTATGTCTCTCTCGCCCCAACACGCTTTTAAAAATCTTGTTTTGCATTTCTCTCATATTCCAAGAATAACCTGTCAGCTTATCTTACAATCACAAAAGTCAATATTCTTTAGAAGTCGGCATAATGTTGTTGTTTTAGAAATAAAAGTAAATATAGAATAGAAACAGAAAGAAAATATAAATGATGGTTTAAAGTTATGATACATCCATTTAATGGAATGCTACGTAGCCTTTTTCAAATAAATATGCGAACATAGGAAATATCTAAGGAAACTAAGTTAAAAAACAAAGTTGCTAAGTATAGTATAATTTGATTTTTATTTTAAAATGGCATATGTACATATATATATATATATATATAAATTTTTTTTTTTTTTTTGAGTTGGCGTCTTACTCGGTCGCCCAGACTGGAGTGCAGTGGCCGCTTCCGCTTCCGGCCACCGCAGCCTCGACCTGCTGGGCTCCGGTGATCTTTCCACCTCAGCCTTCCGAGTAGCTGGAACTACAGGCGTGCGCTACCACGCCCAGCTAATTTTTTTGATTTATTGTAGAGATGAGGTCTGGCTTGCCCAGGCGGGCCTCGAACCCGCGGGATTATAGGCTGAGCCACCGAGCCCGGCTTATATTTTTTTTAATATTTTAAGAAATACACACCAAACTTCTTTACAGGGTGATGGAATGATAAAGGATTTTGACTTTCATGTAGGGATTTCAGTAATAGTAAAACTGTTATCAACAGAACATATTAATTTTGTAAGTTGAAAATTTTTCCATATTTAAAGCTGTCTGCGTATTTCCTCTTGAACACCGTGGGCCAGATGCAATGTGGTGCTGGCAAGGCATGGAGGGCTGTATATCCTACCCTTTCTGCTCTGCAGGTCCAGGCTGGGTGCATGTGTGACAGGGTACAATGTCTGAGAACCTCTCCTTGGTCCTGTGGTGATCTATACACACTACCTCTCCTGTGCTGGATCTATATCAAAAACTCTGTCTTGAAAACATTTTTAGAAGCTTTTCCAGGAACCATAGAGCTTTAAAGCTGTAAATACCTGGAAGGCCATTCCACTCAGCCCTGTATTCATTGAATCCCACCTGGTGGTGGTCCAGGGAATGGCTGGACACAGAGACCACACTACCTCACAACACAACTGTTATATTCTTAGGAGGTTTTTCATATTAAGAAAAAAATTAATGACTGCTGGAAATTCTAAAATAGCTATTTGATGACATACCAGACAGCCCTGGCACATAGTGGCTAGTCAAATATGTATTGAGTGCATAAGTTGACTATTGAAAGTAAACAGGCTTACACTCTGCTGTACTATTCTTTCAACCAAGTTTGCAATACAGAGTTTGGCAACTACATCATGGTTACTTTCTATTGAGCTTGCAAAAAAACAGAAACAAACAAACAAAAAAGAACAGTGGAAACTCAAAAAACTCAGAAAACCTGAGTTCTCATTCTGGTTGTACCATTTATTAGCTGTGCAAACTTGGGGAAGTAAGAACCTCTGTTCTGCCTGCAAAATGTATCAGGATTGGGGAAAGTGGATTTCAGCAGTAAAATTCTGCAAATCAGCTACGACATCAAGACTGCCATTCTATGTAAAAAGTCATGCTTAAGCCCAAGACTTTTCAAAGGTACTTATTAAATAGGATCTTGTTAGTTTTGATCTCTTAATTTTTCATGTTAAACCAACTCCCCTTCTCCATCACTTGAGTTTTATAGTGGCTGGAGAGGTGATTACTCATCTTACATGAACAAAAAATAGGTCTTGATTGTCTAAAGAAACCATTTTGAAAAATGTTTGTATCGGCCGGGATCAGTGGCTCAGCCTGTAATCCCACGCTTTGGGAGGCCGAGGTGAGTGAATTGCCTGAGCCTGCGGGTTTGAGACCCACCTGGGCAACTTGGCGAGACCTCGTCTCTACAATAAATTTAAAAAAAAATTAGCCGGGCATGGTAGCGTATGCCTGTAGTTCCAGCTACTTGAAAGGCTGAGGCGGAAGGATCGCCAGAGCCCAGCAGGTCGAGGCTGCAGTGGCCGGGAGCAGCCACTGCACTCCAGTCTGGGCTACTGAGTGAGACTCCAACTCAAAAAAAAAAAAAAAAAGAAAGAAAATGTTTGTATCATCATAGTCAGCAAGAGTCTTACACCCAAAACCAACCTTTGAAGTTAGAGTCAAGTGGAAACATTTGAGAAATGTTTGGAACATGGTAGTTTTAAGAACCACCTAGAAAAACACTCTACCCGGGAAAATACATTTTTTATTGCATGAACTAGCTTATTCCAAAATTACTTCTTAAAAAAAATACTTTGTATGCTAAAAAATAATATACAAAATGAGCAAATGGGGAATGGAAAGCTTTATTAGGAAACACTTGTCGGGGTAGACATACTCGTGGTTGCATCTAATTTTTCTAATTTAGTCTTGCATTGGCAGATGGACAGTACTAGGAAATATTTTCCAAGAAGAAATTACTTTTCATTATTCAACTCAATGTTAGCCAAACACGTTTGTTCAACCAACCATTAGTCAGATTTCAGTACTAGGTGCAAATTCTTTAATGAAGTGAACATGCGAGTTTCCATTTTCAGTGCAGGTTTACGTGGATGAATTGAAACCTCATCTTCAATAAGGGCAATGAGTTTTCATTTTGTTTGGCTGGTACAGAGAGATTGCCTCTCATTACTCTGCATTAATACTGCTTTGTAAAAGGCAAGAACAAAAAATCCAGCAAGTGAATGTACATTTTTTAATTTAAGCTGTGACAGCATTTCAAGACTTTTCCTCTTGCAGAGATTTTTCTTAATCTTCAAATAAGATTGCTAGAAACTGCCATCTTTCAAAACCTTCTTAACCTTTCTCCATTCCACTAATCACTGCTCTAACACCAGAAAATATCAAAAATTACCACTGTGTAGGAAAAAACGCAAATGCCCAAAATGTTTTTCACTAAGTACTCAGGCTGTCTGCAACTGGGCTAGGTAAACAGGCATGGAAGCAAAAACCTGCTTCCATTTCCTGGGATGAGCACCTACCACTTTGTTCCTAACTCATCTGAAAAATGAAATCAAAACGATGGGAATAAAGTGCAGGAATAAATGGCAAGCTATTTTGAAAATATCAAGATGTGTAGACAAGAAATAGTGCTGAAGGAAAAGAAACGTTTTTCCACTGATAACAGCAATCTCTTTTTCTGACAGTGAAAAATAGGCAAGAATGATCACAAATCATTCTGAAGATGGAAAGGGCAGGAAAATTCAAAAGATGGTAAAGTGAGAGCATCTGGGAAGTCAAACTAGGGGGTGGGAGGAGGCAGAAAATAGTGACAAGATAACCCAAAATAAGTTCTCTAGTGTGATTCACCAGGAGGTGTCACAAAGAAGACAGTTCAGAGAGAAACACAAAGGGAGGTGTTTGTGAGACTGTAAAAGACATAAAGAATAAAAGATAAAGGTTTGTGGGGGTTTTTTGTTTTTTTTTGGTTTTTTTTTTTTTTTTTTTGCATTTAACAACGAAGGGCAGGTTAGGGAAACCAGAAGCTTATGTAGGGACAAAGAGCTATTCCTATGCCTTTGAAAAACTCAGAACTTCCATGGGATCTGTGGAAACAGATTCCTTTTATTTAAGTGATGAGGACATTTTTATATTGTACCCCTAGTAAAGAGAGTTTTCTGCATTCCCTCAATGGCTGCTTTTTCTTTTTTATGGTGGGGAGGTGGGAAGGTATGACAATTATGCTTCCTGATTTCGATTTCTCATTTCCATTATCAAAAATAGTATTGTCATAGATTATCATTTTTGTCTTAATTAACTGGAACAAAACATAACATTAAAAACAACCAACTCTGATTTTTTTCAAAGTCCTATATGTCTACCCTACGGAAGTCCATGGTATTGAGTTATCTCGTCATATGTTGCAGTTTATTCTCTAACATTGGGAAGGATCTAAGGAGCAAAGTTTGAACAAAACTTCTGGGCTTTGAGTTAATATCAATAAGAAATGTCTTTTTCCTTTGGAAATGCTTTTGAGGTCGATTCTCCAAGAATGGCAGGGAAATGACAGTCTGATTAAAAAAAACAATGTGAAGCAGGAATTTGAGACATAGATTCAGGTAGCTGGAGCAAATTTTTAAAAAAAATGAAAACCATGCCATTTGGAAAAGGAGCATCTTGCTTCTGTTTTTTAATCTAGGGGAAGAGAAAAGGATTCCAAAATTGGAAACGGATACAAATTGGTTTTAGCTACATTAAACAACATCAGTAATTGGATAATATTGTGTACGTAAAATTAGGACCTGCTTTCCGTGAAAATGATTTTTAAACTATTGCAGGTTATGGAAAATATTAATATATTTTCAATACTTAGTCAATGGATATCAACTCATCAAACGGATTCATAAAGGAAAACTGTTATTAAGGATTGTGATGTCAGTATAAGAAACTAACATAACACTAAATCCCAATTCAGCTGTGAAGAATGAACATGTCTCAACTTTCAATGGGCATACATTTCTGAGTGTAGCTTCGGTTATCTTGTATTTGATTCCTAATTCCCAAAAATTGAGTGTTAAGGCAATGCAACAAATTGTCAGCTTTCTAAACCCCACACTATGGAAACTTGCAGATGGCAGGGGCAAGAAGTCAGCAAAGGCTCCCAGCAGGAGTGCTTCTGTAGCATATGCTACCCTCCTAAATGCTGAAGTAATGCACCCACTACAGCTGCGGGGGCAGGACCTGCTGCTCCTGCTGGAAAGCAGGAATTCTGCCCACTCACCCCCGTGTTGATTCCCTTACTTCCCCTGCTGAATCATTTGTTTCTCGTGCTAAGTAGGTACGGAGTGCCGGGATTGGCCAGGTGAATCACTAAACCTACATTCCAGTTCTGGCCCTGTCTCTAGCTTTCTACGTGACTTTGCATAGGTCACCTTTGAGTTTCTGTTTCCTCTTCTGAAAATTTACACCTCTGATCTAGAAATGACTTACAATCTCTTTGCGCTCAAACACATTTTTAAAAAACCTTTTTGCAGAGAATGCAGAGGCAGCTAAGACAGGGTTTCCTGCAGGCAGTGGACAACACCTTCAGAGAAG
Organism: Tarsius wallacei; assembly: GCA_963574415.1. NCBI lineage: Eukaryota > Metazoa > Chordata > Mammalia > Primates > Tarsiidae > Tarsius > Tarsius wallacei. The sequence continues at coordinate 13,650 of CAUYQG010296070.1, forward strand.
TGAAGCTCATCAGTGGGATCCGCTCAGCATGATTAGGCCTCTAATATCAGTCTATTGCTACAGAGGTTCCATGAGAGAATTAAGCTTTAATGTCCTAAGACATTCACCTTCTGTGATGAATGCACTTCCCTCCTCTGCATCTAGATGGTATTAGTTATGTGCCATCTTTGGAGGAATTGAGAAAGCAACTACTCAGATAAATTTCCAGGTTGTGGTTCAGTTGAAGAACCCCAGTTGAGAAAGGATGCAAGATGTTACCTTCCAATAGAATCATCATAGAATGATAAAGCTTTAAAAAACCACATAGGTCATTCTATTTCAATGACTCTGAAAGTGTGGTTCCCAAAGTAGCAGCAGCACCAAAAAATTTGTTCAAATGCAAAGTCTCACTCACCCCAGTCCACTGAACCACACTCGAGATGGCACTCCACAGTGTGTGGTTCAACAAGCCTTACAGATGATTCTAATGCACACTAAAGTTTGAGAACCACCATTCCAGTCCCTAGACCTTTATTTTCAGATGAAGAATACAGGAAGGCAGGAAAAGGCATTTGCCCAAGATCATACCTCTAGGGTATGGTTGGGTTATGATTAGAATCCAGGTGCTATAGACTGAATTGTGTCCCCCCAAATTCATAAAGCCCTAATCCACAATGTGACTATATTTGAACACAGGACCTTTAAAAAGATTAAAGATTTTAAGAGGTTAAATGAGGTCATAAGGGCAGGGCCCTCATCCAGTAAGACTGGTGTTCTTAAAAGAAGAGGAAGAGACACCAAGGATTTGAACACAGAGAGAAAAGACAATGTGAGGACACAGTGAAAAGATGGCCATCTGCATGCCAAGGAGAGAGGCCTCAGGAAAAATCAAGGCTGCCAACACCTTGAGCTTGGTAGGCAGTCTTCGGAACTGTGAGAAACAAGCTACCCCATCTCTGGTATTTTATTATGAAAGCTCTAAAAGACTAATAGTCCAGATCTTCTGATTCTCTGGACAGGAAAATTTATTTTAATTAAGAGATTTTGGAATTGCGGGTCAAGCCTCCAACACAAAAAGATGTAAATGAGCCTCTAGGAAGGCTGTTCTGTCAGCTTGATAGTAAGAACAAGTCTTCCTGGGGTCCCCGACCATGTGCACAGGTCAAGCACTGCTCAGAAGATATGGTGTCCTAACCAGCAGTGTGTATAATGGTTTTGCCATGGTGATGTGAGAGCTGTGATCCTTCATTAAAGGATTCAAAGGGGACCACTAAGTGGGGAAAAGCTAAGGAAGACTGTATAACATACAATACGCCGCATTTGACTTTGGAGGAGAAGCAGGCAGTGTTATCAGGATGGGTTTCCAGGAAGGGCAGTGGCCAACCAACCATTAGACCATCCACCCCTGGAGAACAGTGCAGCATGCATGCTTCAAGTTTGATCTGCCATCTTCCTTTCTTCTTCTCTTTTAAGCCACAAAGATATTCCTTTTCTGGTGTTCCATGGCTCAGGTAATGACATTTTCCCCCCTCTAATTATGCTGGCTAAAATTCTTGATTTTTGAAGTCACCATTGACATTTTTTGATTCCCTCATCTCCCATACCCACCAAGCAGCACCCAATCCTGCCCATTCTGTCTCGGATATGTCTATCAAATTCTTCCTCTCTTTTTCATCTTGACTGCCACTACCTTTGATGACATTTTTGTCATATCTTGCCTGTACTAAACCTGAAGTCTTATATCAGGTCTCCTGGTGACTGGCCTTACTCTTTCATTATCCTCTCCAAAATACAGACAGAAATCTTCCTTCCAAGTCACAGATCTTAAACAAAGCTCTTCATGAGCCTATCTGCCCTTCCAGTTTGGCCTGGGGCCACACCCCATCACCTCCGCAGGCTGCAGCAACAGTCACACTGCTGCAGTCCCACAGCCAAGCAAATGTCTTCAGTTCTTTGGGTCCGAGTGTACAGTATGTCTGATGTCTGCTGGAAAATATCTATTTTTTTTATTTGTGTGTGTGTGAAACATCATACAGACATAATAACAGCAACCCTTGTGTTTCTATCACCCATATAAGAAGCAGAATATTACCAAACTTAGGAAGCCCTCTGACTACTCACCTCCCCTCCATCTGCAGAGGTAACAGCTAGCCTTAATTTGCAGTTTTGAGGGGATCTTGCTTTCCTTTAAAATTTTACCATATGTATATGTACCCATAAATAATATATTGTTTAGTTTTGCTTGTCTTTAAAGAAACAATTGTTTGTATTTTTCCACAACGTATTTTTGTCACCATTATGTTCATGAGATTTTTTTACATTGTTGCAGATAATTGTAGCTAATTAATGTCACTGTTTTCTCAACAAACATATATGGATATATTTGTTTGAAATGCACACTTTCTTCGTTCTGTTTGTTGGTGGGCGTGTGCTGTTTCCAGTTGTTCGGTATTATGAACATACTTGAACTCATACCTGATACACATGTCCTTGAGTTTAGAGGCTCCTTCTGGAGGAATTGCGGGGCCCCAGGATATGTGTATATTCAACTTCACCATGTTATCAGATAATGCCAGGTTATTTTCCAAAATGGCTAAACCAGTTAGCAGTCATGATGAATTAACTTTTTCATCTATTGATAAATTTAGTCTGATGATATTTTGCGTAAGATCTTTGCATCTGTGTTCAAAAGTGAACTTGAACTACAATTTTCCTCTCTTAAATAATCTTCGACTGATTTTTGGCTTAAAGGTTGTATTGTCCTTATACATTAACTTGGGAGTGTTTCTTCTTTTTTCTACTCTTTTAAAAGGTTTTTACAAGATTGGAAGTGTCAGTTGCTCGATGTTGTGTGTGTGTGTGTGTGTGTGTGTGTGTGTGTGTGTGGTACTGTTGTTGTTGTTGTTGTTGTTGTTGTTGTTGTTGAAGTTGCCTATAAAATTACCTAAGCTCCATATTTTTGAAGGGCACTGGCTTTTTTGGGCAATATTATTTTTTATTTAATAGTTTATAGAACACCCCAATTCTCTTTCTGTTCTTCAGGCAGTTTTGATCATTTATACTCCTCTGGGAATCTGACCTAAGTTTTCAAAATTAATGGCATAAAGTGGGTCGACTAGTCACATTAGCACAAGCGTGGGATCGGCAGTTACTGGACACTATTAGAGGGGGGAAGAGGACATGTGACAACACAATGGGTACCTGTTCCACTACCAGAGGGAGTGAGGGTCAGCTAGAAGCCCAAACTTCACCTGTATGCAGTCTACTTAGTAGTGAAGTTCCCACTTGTACCTCATGACTTTAAAAATAAATAAATACTGAAGGGAGGGGAATGCCTGAGCCCACAGGTTCAAGAACAGCCCGGGCCACTTGGCAAGACCTCATCTCTATAATAAATCAAAAAATTAGCCAGGTACGGTAGCATGCCCCTGGAGTTTCGGCTACTCAGAAGGCTGAGGTGGAAGGATTGCCTGAGCCTAGCAGGTCGACACTGGGGTGGGCGTGAGCATGCTGCTGCACTCTAGCCTGGGCTACGGAGTGAGACTCCAACTCAAAAAAATAATAAAATAAAAAATAAAATGGTTCAAAATATTCTCTTACCTTTTAAATCTCTGCTGCATCAGTTATGTACTCTTTTTGTTCCTAATATTGTATACTCATGCCTTTCTTGTTTATATCCTTTTTTTTCCAGTTTTAGAAGGCTTATTAGTTTTGCATTGCAACACAACCCTCATGGGTATTCTTCGATTCCCCACACATCTTCTTTTCCTCCCGTGCACAGGGCCCACCTGTGCTGGATCAGTCCTCTATTTTCAAACACAGATGAAGGATCCTACTGCTGAGCCAATGTGCCTGCTGGGCATCATGCCGTGCCCTTGATGGTGCTTTTTGCTGCTCATTTTATCTCATTCTCACGGCCGTGGGCTTGTACCTCCCAAATAAAAGTGTTAGAAAACTTATTCTTTACCTCAGGTCCTGCCTTTTGGGAGGACCCAGGCTAAAGCAATCTTTTAAAATAACCAGAATTTGACTTTGTTTCTTTTTACTTATTGCTGCTTCTGTATTTATTGTTTACTTATTACTTTATTAGTTACTTATTACTTATTACTGCTTCTGTCTTTATCTTTCTGTTCCTTTCTTTACATTTATTCTGGTTTTTTTTTAAGTTCTTAAGTTCGACGTTTAATTCATCTATTCCTACCTTTCTGTTTTTCTCATATCAGTCCTTAAGACAGGGGTTAATAAACCAAAAGCCATGGGCAAAAACTGCTTCACTGACTGGTTTTGTAAATAAAGTTGTATTGGAACACAGGCACGTTCATTCATTTCCATATTATCTATATCTGTTTCTGTGCTACAAGAGCAAAGTTAAGTAGTTGCAACAAAGTTGTGACAATAAAAAGTAATTTTTACTATTGTTCCTTTACAGAAAAGTTTGCCAACCCCTGCTCTAAGACTATAGATGCTTTTTTCTAGGTATTGTTTGAGCTATACCACACAAATTTTGCTATATAGTATTTCCTTAACTCTTTGGAACGCAGTGATTTCTAGTATTTAGTATGATTTCTTTGACTCATGAAAAGTATTAAAGGTCAATTAAAAAGTATGGTTTTTAAATTTCCAAACACATGAATATTTTTTAATGTATCTTCTTTGTGGTTGCTTTCTAACCTAAATTGTTCTGTGATGAGACAGTATGATTTACATGATACAGATTGTCTAATATTTTTAGAAATGTTATTCCTGGCCTGATATGTGATCACTTTTTACAATTTGTTTGCATGTGCTTGAAAATAGTAATTGTTGGATATAGTGTCTTATTAATTGTATCCTTCAACTCTTGTATATCCTTGTTGATTGTCTACTTGACCAATGAATTATTGAGATGTGTTAAAATCTCCCATTAATGGTGAATTTATCAATTTCTCTTTGTAGCATCGAGAATTTTTGCTTTATATCTACAGATACATGCCAACTGAACATTTTATAGTTTCCTGGTAAACTAAGCTTCTTAGGAAGATAGGCAGAGTTCCTATTAATTTCTAATAATATTTTTGTTTAACATTTTTCTATGCCTTAAGGTCTTGCACATATCTCTTGTAAACACCAGATAGTTGAATTTTGTTTATGTTTCTATTCTGAGAATCTTTGACTTTCATTGGAAGGTAAGCCCATTCAGTTGGCTGTTATTGTTACTGCCTCTGTCTGGATACTTGACCGTTTGATTTTGTACTCTTGTTTTGCGTTCTTTCAGATTGACTAAGATTTCCCCCACTATATTTTCGTTCGTTTATTTGCTTTAAAGTTATACACTATTCCCTCCCTTTCTTCCTGGGTACTCTAGAAATTTTAATTTAAATATTTAACTTAAAGTCTAAGATGAATATCTTTACCCTCCTACAATAATAAAAGAAGACTTTTTTTTTCCTTTTCCATTCAGGGTTTCACCCGACACCCGGGCTGGAGTGCAGTGGCATGATCACGGCTCACTACAACTTTCACCTCCTGGGCTCAGGTGATCCTTCCACCTCAGTCTCCCAAGTAGCTGGGACTACAGGCATGCACCACCACACCCAGCTACCTTTTTTTCTTCTTTTTTTTTGGTACCAATGGGGTCTCACTGGTTACCCAGGCTGATTTCAAACTCCTGGGATCAAGCAATCCTCCCACTTCAGCCTCCCAAAGTGCTGGGATTACAGGCTTGAGCCATGGCACCCAGCTGACCTAAGAACTCTTTCTCATCAATCACCTTCTTCTTTTCATGCTATTTACATGCAATTATTATCCAGGATCTTGGATACATGTTGATCTCTTAATTCCACTATTTATAAATATTGTTACTGTTTACTATAGACTTGCTTACCATTTTGTTTGATTTCATTTTGTTTGTATTCTTCTTAGACCCTCTTTCTGTGATCATTTTTATTTCTCCTGAAAGACATCCTTCAGTTCAGTTCTGTCTGTGGCAAAGTTTGTTAGGTTTATTTTGTCTGAAAAATTTCTTTAGTCCTCCTTGATAGTTTCACTAAATATCTTATTTTCTCTCAGCACTTAATGTATAAATATATATAGTGTGTGTGTATATATATATATATATATATTTAAATCACAGCATAATAGCTAGAGACACTGTCATTACCAAGTGAAACAAGGAAACTAGGAATCTATTTCTAGTTAAAAACTAATTTGCTACCAAAAATCACTTAATTAAATTAGACTGTGCGTCAATACCTCCTTCCAAAATGTAGAATTAGCTAGTGATCTACCTTATAAGAACACTAGTGAGTTAAACAGCTAGAAGATAAAGATGGGATGAATTTAAGAATGTGTAATTTGGCCTTCTTAACTATATGAATATACCCTAAGGTACTGAAGCATCAAGAATATTTTTAAATTAATATTTGAAAGAGAATGAATCAGTTTTAAAAGATTGTTCTCTCACAAGGTCCAAAGTATGTTTGTCTAGAGAAAAATTAACCCTAATACATTTAGAAATTTACCGTAGAATGACGAGGCTTCATTCTGAAAAACCGGGCTTTAAAACAGATGCTCTCAACTCTGCCCATAAAACTGTGGCAAAGCCTCCATCCCTGGAGCGTACTGCTCCAGGGGACAGCAGCTACCTGGAAGCGAGGTGAGGCCCTCTGCATTTATACAGCATTCATTTTAGAGACGAATGAGCAATAAACCACATTTGCAGATCTAGTGACAGAGCTAAGAATAAAACCCAAAAGTTAAATGGGTGGTTTATTTTAAACCAGAAAATCTTGTGAAAACTAATATGTTATTATTTTTTAAGTTCAAAGTATAACCCTGTGCAACTATATCCATAAGACTGATGAAGGGGATTGATAGTGCCAGGACTAGGGTAGCTCTGAGTAGCAGCTAAAGCCCACGCCATCCTGCTGTCAGCATGCCTAGAATTCCAGTTATTAGTCATGTATGTGCAACAAAGCATTGAAGATTCATCCTAAAAGAAAACAATCTGATAAAATAGTATCAGCCCATCTTTAACACCCTAATCAAAATTGACTCATAAAAACAGGAACAAGATACCGTATAGAGTCACAATGTGAAGGAACTGAAGGCAGGTAAACTTTGGAGGAGAGGAAATGTAGGAAAGGTCAGAGCACAGGAAAGAGCTTCCTTGGATGACTGTGAGCAACACCCAGGGTAGGTGTATAGGAAGGCACAGTTGGTGCAAGGAAAGTCAGGTAGCAAAAAAAATGGCATTATGGCAACTGCTCCTGTGAGAAGACTACTTCAGAAAGGGGGATTTGAGAAACAGAAACAAAAAATCCTTCTTTCAGCTTTACTTAGTATAAGTTCTAAGAAGAAATAAAAGGCATGCTGAAGGAGCATGGTAGATTTGATTGCTGAATAGGATCCAGTGGTGCCCATAAAAGGGTATACCCCAGTTATTTGGGGATTTTTAAAAACGTACTCTGAAATCAAAGTCAATGAGAGTCACTACCCTGAGCTAAGTCACTCAGAAGATTAATTGGTCAGGATGGTGCCTCCATAGAATGTAACACAGGAGAAACTGGCCAGTCTGACTTGTGTGTGTTCTAAACCCAGAGTGCCCTGTGCTTGTGTAGGAACATTGCCCCAAAGGACCTTAATTTTCTGTATTTATATTCAGGATCACTCCCTTTTGCCCATTTGTACTACCCTCTTGATTTACCAAGGATTGCCTTCCTGACTCCATTTCCTGGATTTTGATAAGTATCTCCTTCTTGGCATTATACTGCTATAGAAAAACACAAGAGTATACATCTCTTCATCCAACACAGTCTCTTACAATTAGGTACTGTCTGTGGGCTGGTTTTGGGCATAGACCAGTACTGTGGGCAGGCATTGAATGAAAAATAGACTATCCTTTGTCAAATGGTAAAAACAGAAAATGTTGCGATGGCAAAATATTTTGATGTTAAGGAGTATTAAGAATATTGAGAACTGGTGAGTAAGCATTTACCCGTGTCGCTCCAGCTTCTAGCATGCATTGTGTCCCAATTCTTCTGATGAAAAATGCACGAAAGTGAAATGCACCCACACAATAAAACAAGTGAGCCTGATGAAATATCCTCTCGGGAACATCAATTTTCTTTTGTCTCCATCAATTCCTCAGTCATCAAACAACTTAATGAACTTTAAAACCCTACATAGATCATTGGACTGAGCCAAGTGTATTCTGATAAATTTGAAGCCTGATTGCTAGCTTATATATCTATGTCTTTTGGAACTTTTATTAGCAGTATTCATGTTCCAAGGTAAATGACTTCCCTGGGGACATGAACATTTTTGCTTCTTAGAAGACAAAGTTAAATAATCCATGCCGACCCACTCATGGAACCCCAGCTTAGAATTGGTTCTTGCCTATATATAAAATACAGAAAAGGGAATTGCCAGCCTATGTGCCTGAAGCATCCTCCAGAAGCTCTAAGTCAGGGGAAAGGAACAGGAATAGGAAAGAAAAGGAAACAGGGAACTGTTCCTAAGCTTGCAGACCAGACTTGATGGACAACCACTGAAGGTCAATAAGCAGAAGCAACTGCTATTACTCTTACTTTCAGTTTCTTTTAACTGGAGCACTCTGGCCTACATTAGTATTCCATAGATAAACTTTACTTATGCTTACTGATATTTTCAGAGAAAGACTTGGTGGAAAAAAAGCAAGAGATGAAGAAAAGGAGAAGCATCTGAAAACATCTGTAATAAAGCTGTCGATGAAAGCAAGGAGTATTATCTGGGACACTCACTCTAATGATCTGTGTAGATTGGTGATAGAGAAGGGGCTCATCTGAAAATGGAGCACAAGACCTCAAACCTGAAGAAAGGAATCTGAGAAGGGAAAGATTCAGTGAAAGAAAGAAGCTATGATGAATGGCCCTCTAGATTAAGCATATCTACATGAGAACACTTGAAAGTTTGAAAAAGACAAAGCGTTCCAGAAAGATAAGGATGTTCATGGGTACAGCTCTTGTAAAACCAATGGTACTGTATAGGTGGACACTGGATATAGAGTTTACTTGGATCTGAGGTATCTAATTTTAAATAAATGCATGCTTCCTCTCATTTTCTTTATTTCATTTTAGTAGGTTGTTCTACATTTTCTTTTGGACACACTACAGGCTAAATACTGTTTTGGCTATTAGGGATATATCAGGAAAAACTATAAGAAAAATCCAGAGGGTTTTTTTTTGTTGTTGTTTGTTTCTTTTATTTATCTATATATTTTTAAAATTTAAACACACACAAACACACCCCTTTAAAACATATGGAAAGATACTCCCTTATCTTTAGAAGTTCACATTATCTAATTCAGTGATAATGTGATTTCTGTGATTTCTGAGTGTGGAGTTTCTTTTTTTTTATAAGTAAACTGGTTAAGGACACACCATCTGGGTAGGTCTGAAGTAATACTTGCTGAATATCCAGTCTAAGCAATGCAATAGTACAGAAATGATGAATGAAAAATCATTCAAGTATTCACCGAGTCATGATATATTCAGATATGAGCACTGATAGGAACTGTAAGAAATAAAAAGAAGGAAGGAAGACCTTACCCCACAGAAACTATTTAGTCTTGTAGAGAAAAGGAGATTTTCCTTTTTTTTTTTTTTTTTAATTTTTACTTTAAAGAAGTGGGGATACAATTCAGGGTTAGGTATACAAATGGTCATTGTACAGGTAAAGTTTGGGCCTCACTTTGGTCTCCATGTCACCTGGTTTGAGATCAGGTACCCTTATTGATGAAGCGCCACCCCCCCCCCCCCTTCCCCAGCAGTTTCCTACTACTGTCTATTGAAAAGGAGATTTTCATATCATGAAATAAAATTTTCACGATATGACCAAGTATAACTTTGTCTAGTTTAGAAAGCAACAATTAATAATTACTTTCCAGTTATATTCCTTACTAAACTTTTAGCAAAGTTTTAAACAATCTAACATGTGTTGAGTTGAATTCTCCAATTTTTCTTCACTGTTAGATGTGACCAAATGATAGGCTCAAAGGACAAGAGCCAGGGCAATAAGGTCTATAAATGTGTATTCTAGAAAGGATTGCATCATACTATCAACAGCAGCTTGTGGCTTTCTGGTTGAAGTGGAGGAGCCATATAAGTTTAACAGTGTAAGATATAAGGAATACTACTGATACTTAACTTTCAACAGTCAGAGACCTCAATAAGGCCTTTAATAGGGCTACAGCCCTTCAGTGCTAATCAGTTTCTAATTTCTACTATGTTCTCGAGGTATCTACCTTTCCTGTCACCTTTAACCTCTTGGTCTATATAGAACAGTTCTCATCCCTGAAGGAAAGTTTAAGTGTAACATGAGACTCCTCTTTTATTTCCATTCAAGGGTCAGTGCTAGTTCTCTGTCAGTGGAAGTTCTTTGTCATTGTTACCCTAAGATCTCTCAAGTCCAGTAATTGCAGTTGCAACTACTCAAATGATCTATATTTGTTCTTAAAAGGTCAACTAGATTCTTAAAGTATCAGTCATACAACTGTGAATTGAAGAAATCAATAAAAAAGCATCCTTCATAATCTGTATCTAAATAGTCTACTTTATCTAAACCATGCAGTTATAAATCAACACAAACATATGTTTTTAGATTTAATTGCACTTATGTAAGATAGTTCTCTGTTACCTAAATAATTAAGGCCGTATGGCCTTGATTTGCTTCCAAAATAGTTTTCCAATCAAATCTCCCAATACAGTCTTTCATGTACCTGCTATGCTGTAGTCTTTATAGTTCCCTGAACACATATCATAACTTCACACCTCTGAGTTTTTCTTTATAATGATCTTTCTGTCTGAAATGCCCTTAATCCCATTTTCAACCTGCCAACAACCTACAGAATCCACTCAGTTCAAAAGTTCCCTCTTTTTTCAAATCTTCCTTGACTCTTAAGTCAAAATTAGCTATTTTTTCTGGGATGTATAACTTCTTCCTTTATTGTTAGGTTCTTACATGTCTAGCTCTCTGACATCACTTTAAGATCCTTGAGAATGGGATTATGCGTTTTGATCACCTTTAAATCTTCTCCAATCCCTAGCACATGCCTTTCACATGGTAAGTACTCAACAAATGTTTGTTGGATGGATGGATGGATGGATGGACAGATGGATTAATAAGGGATAGCATCATGGTTTTCTAACATAAAAATTGACAGATAATTGCCAGGGGTCTTTTGATAGCTATAAATTCCCTGTGGTTCTTTTAGAAAAAAATATTAGCTTTCATTTAATTCAGTAGATAGTAAAAAGAAAAAACAAACCTCAACAGACTCATGTAAGATAGAAATAAGACCCTAATTGTCCTATAGAAATTCAAATTCCTGCAAGAGAAATCTCAGAAGGTTCAGAAGAAACTGTAGGTTCTAAAGGAAGACTAGCACTAGGAGGAAACAGGGATAATATAAAAGTAGAAACAAGCTGAGTAATATGAAAGTAGTGAAGCACATTTCAAAGCCAAGCAAAAATTAATCTTGGATTATTCAATCACTTGAACTATAAATAAAATGGCTTCCCTTCATCTTTAGAAACAAATGATGGATAGGTTTATGCTCCTAATCTGCATGTTCACATGCTGGTGGAGGATGCTGGTATCTGCTGTCAATAGTGATCAGGAATCTCATGAAAATACAGGGGTCATACACAGTGGGTACTGGTTTATATCTGGTACAGACTATAGGTTTTAAAAGCACACAAAAATCTTTTCCAAGGACTACAGACATTAAATAACCTTCACCTTCTCAAATAAGCATCAGTTTGCAAACATAGGGAAACACAAGAACTGCAAAAATATGAATAGCCATCAAACTGGCATCAACGATATGTAGTGTAGACATATGTCTCTCATATATAGGATGTCCCATATTTATTTCTCATTTATATAAGGACCTAGAAATGCCCCATATGGGTGTTTAATCCTGAGGGTCAGGCAAATGCACATATGATATCCAATTCATCCTGATTTCTCACTCTTCACAGGTTGGTTTTTTATAAGTCACTGGGGTCAGAAACTGAGATATCAGACCCCAGTTCCCCAAGTCATTCCCTGATATGGCTGGGGTTTTTTGTCTTTGTGGTAACACACATTTCACTTACATCAGTCTCACCAGCCATGAGAACACAGAGGGGAATCTTAGCAAAGAGGGCTCTGTAAGGTGAGCACCTGGGTTGGAGGGCCAGCAGGTAAGGATTCCGTCCTTCTTTCAACAACAGTTTACAGAGACCTACTATGTGCCAAGCACCATCCATAGTACTGAAAATATAACACAGGGAAAAAATGACCAAATTCTGGCCCCTGCACTGTTTCATGGTAGGAGAGAGATAAACAGGGACAACCAATACAATATATAGTATGCTAGGCGGTGATAAGCTGCAATGATGAAGAAGGCAGGCAGTGAAGAAAGAGACATTGAACACTAGAACAACTTCCCTATTACCAGAAAATGCTGAGTTCCATTAAAGATACTGGCATATGCAAAATAAGATTGGCATAAAAATTGTGATTTTAGTGATGCTTGGTCATGGTGCTTCGGCTCTCTACCCTTAAGGTGCCACTGCGTGTACCCTCTTTTTGCCCCATTTCCCCAGAAGTGCAGGGTAATCTACTGCGAGAGGAATCTGCCAGTACCTAGTGACCGTTCCTTGTCTTTCAACCCCACATTTCATTTTACCAGACCAAGTTTTATTCCTAACTTCATAATCCAAGAGGAAGTATAACAACATAAATCTACTCCTCCCACTCCCAGACAAGATATTTGCCTTGGTGATAAAGCCTTAATCCAAAAGAGTATCTTGAATTCAGGAATTCCATGCATCAAGTCGTATAGTGAGAAAGAACAGGTCATATCATCCCCAGTGACATATTATACCCAACCTGTGGGCCAGAGATGGGTTGGCCCTAAACCTCTTTTACTCTAAAACCCCAATAAACCTGCCTCTTAATCTCCATTCATTTGGGCAGTGTAGACTAGATCCGGGAGCATCTTCCAGTTTTGTGAGTTATTTGTCCTCCCGGATGTATCCCAGAGGCCTCACCAGTATGTGAGCGAGTGGTGTGCGCTTAGCACAGCCAGAGACAAGAGCAAAGCCCAAGAACAGTCAAAGTCATCACCGACCAAACAGCTGGGAGTCAAGCACAGGTTGTGGTTGTGAGTTAATAGCATGACTTGGACTACAACCTTCATGTATTCAGAAAATCAAGCACAAACGCATGCACACCCACAGGTTTTCATTTGGCTAAGGCTTCCAAGGCACAGGTGCGAGAGATATTTAGATTTTTTTTTCCCAATTGAGTTAGAAATTGTAGTAAATGAACAGTTTAAGTACATCTTCTATGCCCCATACCATTGAAGAGCAGCTGCCTCAGAATCCCAGGTGGCTCACAGAAGCATGGGATGCGCATGGGTGCTAGGGCCCTGGCATGAGAATCTCCGACCACTAGGGAGTAGGTGCTACCATTAAAATATGTATTACATAATGTATAATATATTGTAGCACAGAAGAGACTATATGCATGGTATGAGCCAGGTACTGTGCTCGTTACAACTCTACAAACATAAAGAGTTCTTGATATCCTCATTTTAGAGATGAAAAAACTGTCAAAGTCTCATAGTTAGCAAATGACAAATCCAGAACTCCCACTCGGGTCTGTCTTACCTTAAACTCTTAACCACTCCCTTGGCAGAGATGGCACATAGAAGTGTTATTAATTCTGATGACAGCGGTGATAATCATAATCTAAAATAGTACGTGGTACCAGAGAAACTATCAACTTTAAGGCTGATAATAAGAGAAAACTAGGACATTCAATGAAACAAAAATTGTTCTAGCTAGGCAAAACTTGCCTTAATTATAGTCTTTTATGTGAATTATGTACAATCATGCCTAATTATGAGCCAGCACAATAATATTTATGTTCAAAAATGTCAGAGTAACTTTTATCTAAAATTGACTGAATTAGTGAGTTCTCCACATATGTAATCAGATGTCACTGCTGCCCAAGTTCTAATATGCACATGACATCACTATAGCATTTTATACTTTATAAAGTATACTTTCTGATGATGCCTCAAGTGCCAGGCATGATCAGATGTTTAGGAAAAGGAGTCAGCCAACAGTAATAAAATAGGGCCTTACTCTGGAGAATCTCAGGGTCTGATCATTTCATCCTAACACCTCCCTGTGAATTAGTTGTGATTTTCACCATTCTATAGATGAGGAACCTGCAGCTGTAAAGATTAAATAGTTCATTCATATAGTGCACTTTTCTATTCACAACTTAAGAAGTGAAATTTACCGCTAGTTAGTGAAACACCCAGATTTAGCACCAGAAGAAATCACCTCCTTTCTTTAAGGAAATCAAAAGGTCACCAATTCTCTATTATTTGGAGAAGTCTTGCTTTAGTTTGTTTAAATTAGATTTCCCATCTACTTAGTCCAATTTAACTTTCAGTCGGTGAGACTAGGTTTCTGAGTAAAATGAAGAGCCAATTAGTTAGGGTCATCCAATGTAATCAAAAACAGGGTGCCATTAGCCTGTCTGTGTGCCTAGATTTCCTATATATCTCAAGGAGCAGAGCATTTCAACTAGGTAAACATCTAGTCTTATCCAGGGAAGAGAAAATTCTTAACAGGGTTAAATAACCAACATGATCCAGTTTAACTTCATGGAAAGCAGAGGGAAAAATATGGAAATGGAAATAATGTTTGATAAAAAGCAGACATTAAGAACCAGAGGCTTGGACAACTGTCCCCAGAAAGAGTCCCCCAGAGGAAAGGGCAGTGAAGTATGTAACAAAAATCCAGCTTTAATTTAGGTTCATGCTTTGCATCTTTAGACATGAAAAGGGACTGGAAAAGGTGAATAGACACATCTTTACAGTGGGATGACTTTGTGTTGTTGGAAATATAGTAAATTCTCAGAGAGGCTAATTTCTACACTTAACACATAGGTTGGGAAAAAAATCTCCCCAAACCAAAGACAATGAGTTGTTTGTGGCTGAGTATTTTCCAAATCATGTGTTCCATCCACTGATATGGGTGATCAAAAATTTCTCTTGTTGGGGGGAAGAAATTCAATCAGCATTTGCAATCACTTGAAGATCAGCAAAGTAGACACTTGGAGAACTGCCCTGACAATCTGTACTGCCAAGGCCCTGACCACTGCAGACTCATCTTCATCACAAAGGCTTGCATGTATTTATAGTGAAGCAGAATGTCAAAAATCAAGACTATGGAATAATCACAGGGAATTGTCTCTTTGTACTTTCCAACTATAAAATGAATGTGCAATGACATTTGGAATAGCTAGTGTGACTAATGTCAATGTTTTCACACTGTTGAGACAATATTAATAAACAATATTTATTGAGGATTTACTATGTGTTGAGCCCTGTTCCAAGCACCTCACATAGATTAACTTATTTAATCCTCACAACAACCCTCTGAGACAGGCACTATTATTGCCTTTATTTAACACATGAGGAAACAGGCAGAGAAGTAAGGAAGTAAGGAAACTCCTCCCAAGGTCATATATTTTAGCAGGAAAATTTTTATACCATAGAAGCTTGGATAGTTAAATTAATTGTTATAAATCATCTGAAGTGACTGATATTCTTGCTACCTCAAAATAAGACTGGGCTTCCTCTTGACCCTAAGCTATCGAAGTCATCCAACATTAAGATGTCTTTTGCATCTATGTAACATCCAGTAACTCATTCAGGGCCAGGCAGAGAGTAGTTGATCAATACGTGTTGAATGGATATCCTGCTTATTTTAAATTTCATGATGTCTATATCCATATGACATTAAAGAATATTTAAAGGCTAGCAAAATCTGAATTCATTTTGATGACAAAGTCTATCATTTATTAGGCCCATTAATCTGCCTCTCTGCCACTCTCTCTCTTATATATCGTGATAAATGATACACTGTCTTTTATGTTGACATTTTATCCAAAGACCTTGATGTGTATTGTGAGCTTGATTCACCACAAAAAATATTCATGCATTCTAAGGAATGCATGTATTCAGACTCTCGGGGCTCATCCACAGCTGCAAACTGGCAGGCAGTTCAGAATCCTGCGGCAGATGTGTTTTGCTTGACTGGCAGTATTAAGAATTTTTTTATTTGAATATATAGATCAGGCCTGCCTCTCTTCACAAATAAAGTCTGATTCACACATTTAGGTCCATGCCTGACCCCAAAAGTGTTTAAGTGTGATCCCTCCAATCTATAGGTACTTAGGGACTTGGAATAAATCGAATTTAAGATCCCTGTGTTCCTGAAGTTTACAGAATATGGCTCATGCTTTAGGTCGACAGGAACTTTTTCAGGCAATAGGACAACTATTATTTCTAGCCATTCCCTCCATATATACACATCTAGTTTTCCTGAAGAAAATTCTGAGTCCCTTTAAGACAACCCTGAGATGTAACTATCATTACCATGCTTTATAAGTGGATGAACTAATACTCAGGGAAGAGCAGATAATCTCACAGGTATCTGACAACAGAAGTGCCACTGAATATAGCAAAACGCTTTAGCTCTGACTTTACCCACTTGAGTGGTATGCTGTCTATTATGTTTTACATCCTAAAATGCCTCTTGCAAATAGATGAGATTTACTCAAGACCCTACTACAGTTTATTCTTGGACTCTTCTCTTCTAGCCAGCCCAGATAGAAGAGAGGATGACTTGTAAGTGAACCACTACTATAGCTCAGAACAACAGTCACGTGCCCTGCGTGACTGAGAAGAAGGGGCTTTGGAGGAACTCATGCTACTTCAAGACCAGCCATCCTATTTTGATCTGACCTCTTGGATTCAGCTTCTGGTTCAATATGGTGTGGTAGCCAACTGGATCCCTCCTTCTGCCTTAGTATTATTTACAGTCTGGATCTGGTCCATGACATAGAGTGCAGTGGTTCCAATCAATACTTCTTACATTGTGGACATTTATGTGCCATTGATGGAGAACATTCCATTTCTTCCTGTAGTCTCGCTGACTAGCTCTCTCTGACTAGCTCCATTAGAGAATTCAACTGTGAAATTATTAGAGAGTTAATGCCAGTCTCTCTCACTGGTGGATAGCGATGACTGTACCTTCCAGTAAGAGCCTTCCCTATTTGCTCTGTTGGGGGATAAGCAATTCCCCTTAGAATTCTTCAATTCTCCTCCTCCTCCTCCTCCTCCTCCTCTTCCTCCTCCTCTTCTTCTTCTTCTTCTTTTTGCTGGAGGAGTTGTTCTGAATTGGTTTCAGGGACTCAAGTATTTTCTTGGAATTACAACAAGTTACACATCAACGAATATAATAACTGATAATGGGGTTTTGTCGCTTGAACACTTTTCTTCTTCAGGAAGGAGGCACCTTAGTTTTCTCTTTGATGTAGAGCCACCTCATCTTGTAAAAAAGCTGAGACTTTCTTTGTCTTACTCTTGTCTCTAATTCTGAATTATCTAAAACAAAGTATTTATTAGCATCAGTCCAGGCCACAAATAGGGCTCTCCTCCCTAATGCCTGAAGTGAGTTTGGCCAGTTTCTCCCAGGGAGCTCAAGACTTCTCCCCCTCTGCTCAAAGGTCTCAATAAAGGTGAAGTCTCTGTACCACCATCCCCAGAACCCAGACTCCTGTGCCCTGGTGGGTCTTCTCCCACTCAGGGTTCCCTGAGAACCAGCACGGTGCCCATTCAAGCTTGCCCCTCTCAGCAATTCTCCCACATGCTCTCATCTTTCTCTAATCTAATTCCATTTCCTTCAGGAGCTGGCTCTGCTCAGCTGTTAATGATGGTAATCATTAATGGTACCCACTGAGCTAACAATTTTGCATTTCAGTATTTCCATGGGGGGAGTTTCTGGAGGCAATGCCTTATCCCCAAGGCAGATCAGGGAGAAAGATATTCTGAGTATATACATGGGCTACGTTGACACTGGCACCAACCCAGACTTTCATCCCTACGCTTTCCTTACAGCTGTGATGCCTTGCTCATCACACTGGCTGGTTCCTATAGCATCAAACCACCTACAAATTGAATTAAAAAAAAAAAAAACAAAGTTGTTGCTGGCCTGTACGATTCTGCACAGGCAGCAGCAGCTCTGTCTCTGGTGCTCCCTCCTGCCTCCTTTGCACTCTGAAGTAAGCAGCAGCAAGCAGCTGTCACCCTAGAGGAAAGGGCTCGTGTTGAGTATAATTTCAGAATCTCCTTGTAACCTGATTTCAGGATAGAATGTTTGCTTTCATTCTTCTTGGGCACTGACCCCAGTAATAATAATAAGACCTCTTCAAGTAGATAAACCTGTGTAGGTACAGAGGCAGCTGAAATCAATGAGGAATTTAGTGTCTGGAGAGGGGCGAGGTGAAAAAAGAAGGGTCTGGTGCCTCAGTGCCTCCTCCTTGTAAAGCTATGTCCCACCTCAAAGGACAATAGCCCTGGGTGTGACTATAGAGTCAGCAGTGTGCTCCGAGCCAGAGGAGGGAGAAGCACATGTGAGGAGAGGAAGAGCGCTTGTATTTTGGAATACTGCATCATTAGTCTCAGCGCTGATCTGAACTTGGTTTTCCAACAACCAGGAATCAGAAATGACATAAAGAGGAAAAAAATTAATAATCTTGGCACCTCAGGAGGCTCATCCCTGTAGCAGAATCAGGGCTAAGGTGCCAGCACTGTCTCTTCCCTCTCTCTGGACTGAAGAGGTGCTATCATGGCAAAATTCACTGAACCAACGAAAACTGCAGTGGTTGGAAGTGTCTTTGTCCCTAAAATACCCTACTGGCTTCCAGACAAAAAGATGGCTGAGAGAACATCAGCCTGGGACCTGGAAGACCCATCATGGTGCCCTAGGGAGAACGGTGGCCCTGTAGCTTCACCACTGGGCTGGGGTCCCCACCAAAAAGCACCTGCTTCATCCAGGTGCAGTCAAAGTGAACTTTTCAAAGGTCCTGACTCCCAAAGCAGAGATGAGTAAAGTAGCAGAAGCCCTGGGAGGAAAAGCTGCATTGTTTTTACAGGAAAGCTGGTTCCCGATGCTCTGAGGGAAAGAAAAAAAAAGGGCTCATAAAAGAAACTGGCAGGGGAATGGGAAGAATAGCTATGAAAGGAAGAGCTACGGGATTCAATAAGATGATCCTATGGGAAGCGGTAGCTTTGGTAATTTTCTAAGAAGACAAAAAATATCTCTGAGTGTTCTGCTTGGCACCTGGAATCCTGGGAACCGACCTGGCCTTTTGAAAGTTATCACACCAACTGACTTGCCTTCTCAAGTCTTTTAATCAAATACTTAGAGAATAGTTGGGGTTGGGTTCAGTCGAGTAATTATCCAGAATCACAGGGGCACACCAACACTGGAGGCTGTCCAGCAATTTGGGGATGGAGCGGAGGGCCTGTGGCAGAGACCACATAAGAAAGAGGGGCAGCTGGGGCGCTTTTCCAACAACAAGATCCAATCACAGGCAGGGTTGACTTTCTAGTGCAGGAGAGACACAATGACACTACCCCATGAAATACACCTGTCTCATTTGGAATTGTCATTGCCTCTCACAACACTTCTGCTAATACAGATTCTATCTCCATACAGTGGAAAAAACAAAACCTCATCCAAGGTCACAGTGAGCTACAGCTAGAAATAAGAAATCCTGCCTCTTAGTTCAATTTTTTTTTTATTACAGCATTCCATTCCTACTGGATAAACCTTGTACTAAAGGTAGCTTAGAGGACAGAGCTGATTTAGAAGGGTATATACTGATGTAGAATTGTGGGAAGTGAGGTAAAGCATTAGGTTCTTAAGATCTAGGACCTCCTTGGCCAACATGAGACATTGGTAAGGATCATTCAGAAGGATGCCAAGTCAATTAGAAAATTGTGGCATATAAGTTTAAAACTCTTTAAATAGTAAGGAAAAAATCATATTATAAATTAGAAAAATTATTCCCAAGGAGGAGTGAAAATATTATAAGAAAACAACACAAAACAAGCAAATAGGCAAATAAACACAGGCATATATAAAACTTACTGAAATACAAATTCTTCAAAGATAATTATCAGAGTATTTTGCTCCTCAGATAAATTCCTCTCATCCTTTTCTTTTTCAACATTTTTTTCCCCTCAGATCAACTCTGAGGAGCTGGAGAAATAGATTTATTTTTCTTCTAAACCAATATTAGAAAAGAAATTTACATTTGTTAAAAAATGTATTTCACATAAGTGTCCTTATTCCTGCTAAATAATCATACATATTAGCATAAGAAAAAATATGCACGGATATCACACTCACATTCTTCAACTGCAGACTTGTCCCTTGACCTAACTCCTTTTACAGTGGGCCACATCGCATTCCAAATATTTCCAAGTTCACAGTTGTCACCACCTCCTTCCTCAGGAGCTCAGTAGCTTAAAATCCTTAGAACATCCCTGGACACGGGCAATCGTGCCTAAGCAGAAGTATGAGCCACCACCCCCTAGTGCCAATACAGCCTTTCTGACTCAAATCAATTGTTTGGGGAAAAGGACGCAGTTTCTTTCTCACATCCACTGGGGACATTTCCCTGGGAAGGAGGGGATATTGTACATTCAGCTTGACAGATACAGGTCTTTAAACAGATCAGCACTGAAAAGCCAAGGAAGAAGAGACAGAGAAGGAAGGAAATCCTAAAGTGACCTTGGGAGGTCCAGAGTGTGGGGATATTCTGAGTTTTGTCATTTTAACGCTCAAACCTAACCCATCAGAACAGCCTGGCTCTGCCAGGACTCACTCACACCTCACACCTGGGACCTGGATTCTAGCACTCCCTCCATCACCACTCACTAGTGTCCAGAGGAACATGTCCACCTTTTTCCCCTTAACTCTGGAGGAAAAGCTACCAAAATACTAGTATCACGCAACTGTCATGTAAATGAACTCTGCAAAGGAGAGAAGCAAGCAGGCACCTATAAACCACCAAGTAAAAACTCACTGTGCCCCAACCTGGGACAACATGCTCAGGAGGGTCGAGGGACATGAGCTCACATAAGTGCTGCAGCTCAAATTCAGGGACTTTTCCAAGGCACCAGGTAGGGAGGAATGCAAGACAAGGGAGCCATTCTTGATTTTCCATCCAAGCGCCTTTTTTTGTCCCTTGAAAGCTGCAAATTTAGACAAAGGAGGACAACTTTATACAGGGAGGACTAAATTAGGTAGTCTGTGACCAATCTTTAATTGAAACGAATGCAAACAAATTCTGTCTTACTCTGAGTTCTGTTTCAATTAACTTTGTGGTCGAGAGGCATTGGCAAGGAGAGAACTTTAAAAACAATAAGCTAAGGATTGGAGTTTTGTTTTGTTTTTTAAATGGATGCTGTAGTCCTAAGGGGAAAAGTAGGGGATAAAACATCTTCTCTCAAAGCAGGATGTGGTGCCAGCCACTCCATCGACTGTCTGGAAATGGGTAATTGTCACTCTTCTCACCATAACTTCTTGCTCTCGGATCAGCATCTGGCAGGTTTATCCGCTTCTGAGCAGCTTCAGAGCCACGTCAATGACACTGGCTACGTCAGCAAGAGCAATAGAAAGGGAGGAGGATGCCACTGCAGTGGGAGGGAAAATTTTAGCCTTAAAGGAGATTGTTAGGTCTCTCTGTCTTACCCTCTCTCATTGGCACACATGGCTGTCAGTGATTTTAGAAAGCCAGAAGAGGGTTTTAGAACACCTCTTTAAGGTTTGGGGTACAGGAACATTTAGTCAACATGATGTGTTTAAGCTTCCAAACTCCTTGTTTAGGGCCAGTCCACTACTTTGGACAGGGTGGGCTTCAAATGTATCCGAGGATACACCAAGATGAGTACGAACACCATGCAAGTGTCTAAAGCCACAGCACACATACCTATAGTGTGACTGCAGTAATTTTGGCTCATTTCATCCTATTGACAGTTCTAGCTGCTTTCATTTTTGGCACTAACATAATAAACATGACACCACAACCACCAACAATTTGATTAGGATACTCAACACAATGGTATTCTGTGCCTATATTTTTTAAAGCAATATTTAAAGCCTCTGCTCTCTGGGATGGCAATCCTTTAAAGCTCATGGTTACAAAGATATGACTTGAGTCCACTGGCAAAATATCAGTCACCTTCTGGTCCAGGACAATGTTAAGGTGAGGAGGCATTATATGACTAACATATGGACAAAATACTTTAAAAGATATTGTTTGGGGAAAAGAAAGAAACCTAAGGTAAAGGTAAGGAGTGAATTCAAAGTGAAATAGCTTCTCTAACCCAGACCTATTCAAAGATGAGAAAATCTCACCACTGGTACAACCCAGTGATTCCTGACTCTCCTAAAAGCAGGAAGATGAAGTCAAAATTTTGTGCAAAGACAAAAGTTTATGGTGATTGAGTTCCAATAAATCATTTTGTTGAACTCACATAAGAAGTGGAAGAATGTCAAGTTCAAAAAGCTGCAGATCTCCTATTAGGTATATTTTGAAGACTATAACATGTGGTATAATGCTCAATGCCAGACTCTAGCAGGAGTGTAATTTAACGTTACCAGTGTAACGTGGTATAGTGATAATCACCAGTAACTTGCTGGACAACCATGGCCAAGTCACTTGATTTCCTGTGCTTCAGTTTCATGACCGATTTTCTCTATAGTAGGCTAAAGATGAAGAATTCTAGCTGCCCCATATGATGAAAAACTGAGGAACACACCTAAAAAGAGTTCTTCAGGTGATTATAAGAAAAAGAATCAATAATAATGCCACATTTGGAGCCACTAGCCCCCATGCTTACTTCCAGTTCCCTAAGTTGCCATAACTAATATACAGTACTTTGCAATAGGGGTTCTTTACCTGTGTCTCTGAATCCCACAGGGACTTGTGGATGAGTTTTTAAAGAAGTCCACCTGCTTGAATCTCTAGGGTAGGAAGCCCATGACACAAACAAAGCTTAAGAACCACTACTACAATAAATAAGCCTTGGCTACAGGTGTGCCAACAAAGTTACACCACCAGATGGAGAAGAAAAGTCAGGGAAGATGGCCACAGAAGCCAAGAGAAACACCTAAAATGAGGACCTCAGGAAAACCACCAGGTTTCCAGGCCTTAACTCCCTGGGACATCTATTCACCACTGACTCAGTCTGAAGGGAATCTCTTCAATTAATAGTGCTTAAGAGATCATTAATAATAAGCATAAAAAAATGACTGAATGACTGACTGAGAAAGACACAAGGCAGAGAGCACCTGAGCTGCCACCCATCCCATTCTAAAGACACCTGTTGGAGGGAAAGCTGGAGGATTCCACAGGGCTTTGAGGGGATCAGGCAGTGTGACAATAAAAGAGCCGTAATGGGTTGCAACCATGGGGCCATCTTGTGTGCAGGGTAAGAAATGGGCATGGGGTGTGGGTCTGCGGATCAGACCCAGGATGAAGAGATGAATCCCCTGGCCTCTCAGTAGTATCAGGAGGGTAATGAGTCCTTCCACATTCCTCAAATAAGACCCAAGTTCCAACCTTGATGACGGAACCATCTTTGGAAGAGAAACCGAAGGGAACAGAAAGGAAGCACTTCAACAAGAGGAGGGAATGGTCCAAAAGATGTGGACAAGAGTTAAGTGGGGGAAAGAGAGAGGGAGAGTGGAGAAAGAAGGAGAAAGAGGGAGACAGAGGGAGACAGAGGGAGGGAGAGGGAGAGGAATTTCTGAGAGCTGCACAGCGCATATAAAATTACCTAACACTTAGAGAGCAATTTACAGTTTACAAAACATTGTGACAGTCACTATCTCATTTAATCCTTATCACCCTGAAACGCTTGAGGAAACTGAGGCTAGGTAGGGCGGGTTGTACGACTTGCTCAAGGTCACGTGGCTGAAAGCGCTAGGATGCGTCCCAGTGCCCCCAACCCTTCCCGGTGGTCGTCCACCTCGAAGGGTTTTACAATAGCTCCTACGGGGCAGGGCTGATGTGGCTGCAACAGATTTCGCCCCCCGCCCCCCACCTAAAATCTGGGACAGAACAGCGGCCTCCAGTGCCAGGCAGGGAGGGGACCTGAGTGACGCGGAGCCACAGACCGGGTTTTCCCTGTCCTGCGGGGCTCGCGGGCGCCTGGAGCAGTAGCCGCGACTCTGCACGACCGACAGTCGGTCAAGTGAGGCTCCAGCGGCAGATACCGGCTTGGGGCTTGACAAGAGTGGGGCAGCGCCGGGTGAATTCCCTTCCGAGGATCTCAGGGCTGGGGCCAAGCGCCTGCGTCCGCTTCTCCGACCCGGCTCCCCACGCAGCCCCCTGCCCCGCTGGCTCCTTCCTGGCGGTTCCCCCGGGCCGTCCTGGCGGGGGAGCGAAGGCGATGTGGGGAGTGGAGGTGTCAGGGGGCCGACTGTGGGGCCACGTCTTCCACCTCTGATCTTCTGGGTCAGGGCAACCGGGAGCAAACCCCGGCTGGAAGTTTGGGCATCAGAGGTTTCAGACCAAGTAGCAAGTTGCCTGGAGAGCGAGCAGACTGGCGTGGGGGTCAGGGGTGGGGGTGGGGGTAGGGAAAGAAGGGAGAGGTAGGAGGGGGTGCCCCGTCCCACGCAGCCCCTCGGGTAGGTAGCCGGTCTGCCTCTGCAGCCCGCGGGTGCGGAGAACGCGCCTGGCACCCGGCTCCGCGGCTCCGCGCAGCCCCTCCTCGCCGGGATCCGTGCTCCTCCCCACCTGCCCACGGCCTCGCACCCGCCGCGGAGACTCACAGTCCGCAGGAACTGGATCTCGTCCTCGCCTCCTTCTCCCCCTTCGGCCATGGCTCCCGAGGCGTCGGCGGTGCCCCAGCCACCGGCGCCTCTGCTGCCCCCGGCACCCGCTCGGCGTGCGCCGACTGCTGCTGCGCTCCTCCTCCTCCTCGCCCTCCTCCTCCTGCTCGCCCTCCTCGTCCTCCTCCTTCTCCTCCTCCTCCTCCGGCTCGTGGCTCAGCCTCAGTCGCGCCGAGCTAATCCCCGACCATATAGGGAGCTGGGCGAACACTCCACTGCACTGCAGAGCGCCAACGCCAGAGAGCTGCCCGCCCACCCCTCTCGCCTCTCGCCCTAGCCAAGTGCGCTGCGGCCGCCTGCTCCGTGGAGTGCACAGCGCCCGGCGAGTGCAGCGCGCGGGGGAGGCGCGGGAGACCCAGGCTGGCGCCCTGGGCCTCCCCCGCAGCGCCAGGCACCGCACCGCACCGCACCGCTCACTCGGCGGAGGCGCGCGCCCCGCGGCGACCGGAGGAGGATGTCCCCTAGACTGCTCCGATTCACAAACAAAGGCCGGTGGCCTCGCTCCAGCGCGCCCGGACTGGGTGCCAGCCCTCTCGTTTTGTCCACTTGGCGTGTGTGAGGGAGAGATTTGGACTTGAACGCCTTGCTTTGACCCCGGTGCCTTGTTGGGACCCCCAGCCGCGGAAGGCTGGGCTGGGTGTGCCTTGGTTTTCGCGGCAGCAAGGAGAAAACGATGCAGTGAGGGCGACTGTCCATTCATAACAAAGTTTGCAACTCCCTGGATAGCCCTTTCTACACCTTAAGAGAACCCTTTCCCCGCTTCGAAATAGATAAGTTCTCTTTTCCAAGCCCCTCGATTGGCCAGGGTTGCAGGAACTTCTCTCTGTACTGCAGGGAGCTTCTGGGGGCTCCCATTCCATACTCAATTTGGAAGTCAGGTGGCATCAGAACCGCTCCTTTTTGCCCACCCCTAACCTTATTCTGCGTTTTGGAGTTCCAACCCTGTGGACAGTAAATGCGGAAGAGGAGAGTAGTACAGAGGGCCCCCTTCCAGGTCCTGGAAGGCTGCTGACATCCCACCCAGGTTAGGTAGTTTTCCAGAGTTTGGGGGGCTGTCAAATTGGTCTTTGCTGAGGCTAACGGTGAAGGGTGCCCCCTTCGGTCTGCTGACAAAGAAGCTCCGGGGCAAGAGAACCGTTCAAGAGAAAGGGCGCTAGAAAGAGATGTAGACAGGGTGAAGAATCACCGGGAAAGCGGCAACTGTGGGCTGATGGCAGAAGACAATGGAAACTCCAACCAATTTCACAACTTCCATACCGCCCCCTTGTGGATGATCTTCTGCCTTCAGATGTCTTTCAGGAGCTGAGGGTCCCATGTTTTCTGATGAACATCAGAAATGCGAAAAAAAAAAAGAATGTTTTTTGCTTATATTGTACCCAAATTACTTCCTTCTAGAGGCTGCACCTTGGCCCTTGTGCCTCTTCTGACGCCTTCCTGGAACAAGCCAACCCATCTGTCCACTGTGGCCCTTCACATATTGGAAGGCACCTATCATGCTCACCTCTGTGGCCCACCATCTACACTTCTCTTCTCCTGGCTAAAGATTCTTCTCTCCTCCTACCAATCTTAGTTTCCAGAGCCTACATTATCTATGATGGCCATAAAAACATACCAGCTTGTCTTCTTCCTGAATTGTTGCACTCTCCTCCCTCGTTTTGGACAGTCTTTACGTGTGGCCTAACACTGAATTCACTTGGGGGGCAGCACCAATAATGTCTGTTGTGTTTGCATTTATCTAAAAATTCTGAATTTGCTTTTCTTCTCTCACATGAAGTGCTAAAGTCATGTCTTCCTCATCTTGATCACGTACAAGACTTAAGTACCTGTATTGCCTGCTATAAAAATATTTCTTCCAATTACAATATACAATCATGTATTTGCATTTCTGTATATGGACCATTAAGATATTATCTAATCTACAGTTTTGGATACTGCCAGGACCAGAGAAGAGGGAACACAACATCAATCAGGGTACCTAATCTCAAACCAGGCAAAGTGGGGACCAAAGGGAGGCCTGTACGATGACTACTTGTATACCTAATCCTGAATTGTACCCCACATCTTTAAAAGAAAAAAAAGATATTGTCCAAGATTATTTTGTTCAAAGTGCTAATTACCACTAGGATATGATATGGCGTACCTTTGGAATACCAATAGAGGTTTACCTAAGCTAACTTTCATACTTCTGGTTATAATTATTTAATATGTGAAGAACCTAACCAAGTATATTATTTTGCAGTCCAAATTTTTTCTTATTCATAAGGAAACTGCAAATGCCTTTTACACATACTTTGCTGAAATCAAGATACATCAGGTGGGATGACAACTGCTGTGTCAGTCAAATAATCCTACCACAAAAGAAAGTGAGAGGGAGTTCTGTAACTCTGCCAGTGTATCCACTTGTATTCCTGATTATTCCTGTGTTCCTTTAAAATGCTCAAAAGTAAGCTATTTAATTACCCAAACATAAGATGGTTCTAGAGTTCAGCTTATAGGGTCTCAGACTAGAGTTTCAACCTGTAAATTGGGGAAAGTGGATATTTACCTCTACCTGAAATTCACCGATACCTCTTTTATTCTTTAAAATGTTCCCAAAATTCACTGATAATTATGCTGTAGTCAATGACCAAATTCTTTCACCACTTTAGGATTTATTTTCTCCAAGTCTGCAGATATAGCTTTGAATAAGACAATCAAGTTCCTTATCCTCAAAAGTGGTTGAAAGAGTGGGAAAAAAGGAAACTATCAATTAGATAGAGATAATAGCTCAGGCACTGTGCTTTGATATATGTTTTGTCATCAAGACTGGAAGAGAGTAAACTAAGATTAAGCTACTTGTCTAAGTGTACATCTAGTAAGATTCAGACTTGGATTGTTTGACTTCAAGTTCAATACTTTTCAGAACTTTCTACACTACACTCTCACGCTTCTAGAATAGCAAAGTAGAAAACATTAAAGTCACATACCTCCTTCATGCCCTCCTGTGCTGCATACACATTGGGTTTTCTCCCATACACCCTCTATTTTAAACTATCTCCCAAGACCAGTTACCCTTAGTAGCGAGCCAAAGGACTTGGACCTTAGGTCTTAAAGGATATTGCGACTACTACATTTTGAAAGGAAAAAAACAAAGACTTCCAGGTTTCTAAACCCCTGGAGAAAGCTATCAGCCATTATTTGGACTTCAATAAGGTGCCTGTGGAGCAATGAAATACCTTTGGGATGCTTGAATTATTCAATATCAGTCCTAAAAGCCAGCAGCGTTTGAATATTGGAGCACTGTGTAGACAATATAAACAGCAACTGAAAAGCCTGTAGTAACAATGCCTGAGTCTGCGGGGGCAAACTGGACATTTTTAATTTTTATCTCTTCAGCACTTCTATACCTTTTACATATATAAATTTTAAAGGCCTGGCAAAATCTAAAGCCCGATTATGGAATTAACATTCATGTATTTTTTATTCATGTATTTTTATTTATTTTCTCCTCTGTCAGGTTCTTAAAGTATTGGTCCTGAGGATTTTCTCACATCTCAGGTTCTCTTTTATGTGCTTCAACAATAATAATGCTATAGTTTTAAAATACCAATGAAAAATGGCCATAGTCATATAATTCAATATCTCGTTTGCTACGCTTTATTATTCATGGTGGCCAATTGCCCAAGTGGTGTCAATGAGGTCAACACTATGGATTCCATTCTAGAATATCCAGTTAGCTTCACTCTATTTGCTGGCCAAAGACCCTGTCCCCTTCACTCTGGCTAAGAGCCTCATAAATCTTTGTTCATTTAGCCATGGGGAAGGTAGGCTTAAGCCTGGTAACTAACTAGGACCTACCATGCCTGGAGACACAGAAGCTAGGAGGTTGCACTTGATAAAGATAGTGTTCACCCATATTATTGGAGGTAGATTAAACTCTACACAACACTGAATCTTTCTTCAATGTCCATTTCAGCCTCAACTTCTAACTATAGGAGCCATCCACTTACTGAAAATGCATTTCTTTAGTTAATTGTGCTCATGGCTTCGGTCTGCATTGATTCCGGTTCCGCCTAGGGAAAGTATAAAAGGCAGTGATGGCAACAACTGTAGAGCTGACAAAGCTGACTCTGCTAGCTATCATCTCTTTAAATATCTCACTGTATACATAAGTATTATCTATATGTAGACTGAAGATTTATTTTTCCACTAGCAAAGAGAGGGGGGAAAAACACCTTTGCCTTTTTTTGTTCAGTTATTTAAATTGTGAAGCTCTTTTACTGGTAAGAAGGTATTATCACTAGGTAAGCGCCCATGAACAGAAATAACTCCTAGAAGTACACCCACTTTGACTTGGTGCCAGCAGAAAGGATGCTATACACACTTTACAGAGGCCTTTTTCTTTTTTAATGTTAAGAAATGATTATCATTAGTTTCCCAGATCTTTACAGTAGTTCCTAAGTTGTTATATACCTTTAGTCCTGAGGCTTGGAAGCCATATCAAAAAGCCTTGATTCAAATTTCTTAAAAGAAGGGACCGGTGCATGAAAAATATCTTTCTTTTCCTAAAATGCATCTGCTTTATCTCTCTCATAAAAGCCACAGACATCACAACTGCTTAACACAGGTAAGGATCCAAAGTTACTGATCCCTTACTGAAACTGAACACATGGAAATGTTCGTCACCACTGCTTCTCCTCCTCCTCTTCCTCCTTTTCCCCTCCTCCTCTTTCTCTTCCCCCATCCTCCTCCTCCTCCTTTTCCTCTTTCTCCTCCTCCTCCTTCTTCTTCTATTTCTCACCCTCCTCCTCACCTTCTCTTTCACCTTCTTTTTTCTTTTTTTGATACCTCAAGATTGGAGGATTACATTATACGGTCAAAGTTAATATGCCACTGTGGTGAAAGTCTTGAAACTAAACCACTCAAAGAGGGTGCTTTGTTCCACATGGTTTTTGGCATCCTATGGGTCATAGCAAAGATGGAGACAGGCAGAGTATACCCGCAGAAGCCTGGGCACAGATCCTCTCACTAGGTGCCATCCATTGAGTCGATTCGTCTTCAGGGAGTCTCCAGTTGGAACAAGTTGTTAAAGCAGTAGGTTTAGCCACCTGTGGAATCATAGTTTATTTGCATTTGCCTCCAGGTCAGCCTCTGTTTAGCTGGGAATTTATACTACAGAAGCATTGATTGACATTAGATACACAATAGTTTGAGTCCAGGGTAAAACTCTACAATTTGTATGATTCTGAGCAAGTGATTTAAACTTTTATAGCCTGTTTTATCTTTTGGAAAATAAGGATGAAAATACCTACTTTGGGGTGCATTTTAAGGATAAATGACTTAGTGATTTCACGGATTAAATGACTTTGCAGAGTATCTTGTAAAAGTGCTCAATATAAAATCCTGAGTTATTTCTTGCAGTCTGTCCCTGTCCTCTTTTGTGTTGGTTTCCAATGCCTGCCTTTCAGGTCTGTTTGTGTTCTTGCCTCTCTTAATGTTCCATTCTCATTTGACTTTTCATGAGGACTTTACTCACAAAAAAAGAGACACAATGCCTCTAATTCCAGGAAACAATTTCCTGCCCCAATAAGCAAAACATTCTGGGCGGATCTCAAGTGTTGCAAGTTAATGGTGAACACTAGCACTGCTTTTCAGTGTTTGCTTCCTAGGGAGTTTTGTTCTGAGCTGTATTATGTCCGTATCTTTAATGAGAAATGTATTCTGTTGCTATGGCATATTGAAATTTATGGCTTCCTCTGGAAGGTGGAATTGTCAGTTTCCACCCCACCCCCTCAGGTTTTCCCTTGGACTTTATGAGACTGAGATCTAGTGGCTTATAAAGCCAGACTTAATCAGATAAGTCTCACACTAAACTCAATGCCTTTGATTTCTAATTTCTGCATTTTAATTCTTCCTGCAATTCAGTGGCACCAATTTATTGAAGCGACTGCCAGCAACAATTCACTCTGATTTGTTGCAGTTTTAATAGTTCCTGCTGAAATAGGTGGGCACACAGTGGCAAAGGAGATGAAGACGCTTTGTGTCATTTATTTCAGGTGCCAGGACAAGACCCACATTTCAGTAAGTAAAAATGTAGGCAAATGACTTTTATTCTGATTATAGGGCAGTAATTCTATGGCCAATCCCTGGGTTCAATTTGTTGCTGCAGCTTGTTCAGAGCAGATCTCATTTCCAGTATATTTCAGCTGATAATATTTCCTTTAAAATAACTCAAGAATTTAACAAAGCAAATCTTTGTTCTCTCTACACTACAAGGATGCACAATTTATGTTAGCATTGAGAGTTCCAGTGTCCTGGGTTGGGAGTGTCTTTAACTTTCCTTCTTAGTTGCTGGCGAGGATGTGAAGAAAAAGGAAC